>PVIW01006114.1:0-53389 GCA_004026585.1 Noctilio leporinus
GTACCCTTTGCAACAACATGGATGGAACTGGAGAGTATTATGCTTAGTGAAATAAGCCAGTCAGTGAAGGACAAATATCATATGATCTCACCCATTACGGGACAATAATGAGCAAAACTAACAACAAGCAAAACAGAACCAAGTATATGAATACAAGGAATAGGCCTTCAGTGGTCAGGGGGAAAGGGGTTGGGGGGAGCGGAGAGGGGGGAGGCAGGAAAGGGGAGCAGCTTAGACAAGAACCTAGTATAAAGGAACCATGGACATGGACAACAGGTGGGATTGACTTTGGGGGGAATGGGTGGGTGGGGAGGGGACAGAGGGGAGCAAAAAGGGGATGGATGTAATACAACAACAATAAAATAAAAAAAAAAAAACATACAAAAAAAAGGAAAAAAGTAAATGATATACAAATAGAAGAGTCAATATTTAGGATTTGAAACAATCTCACACACTAAGATACAGCAGAGTAGGAACTCTGAAGACAAATCTCCACATTATTCTTACACTCTCCATTTTCTCTGAAACACATGTGGATTTCATGCCCACAGGATAATTAATGTTCATGGCTAGTGCTTCCACATACATCATGCTCCCACATCAGTTTTTTAGTAGTATTCATTATAATTAAAGTTTAAATAAATAAAATACTATATAAACCAATCAGATTGAGTACAAAAAGGGCTACTGTTTCTAGTAAAACAAAGTACTTTGTAAAAACTCAATAAAGGCAAGGTGCTTTATAAATAGGGTGGGTAAGGCATTTCAAAAAAATAAAGTTAAGGTGGGTAAGGCATTTCAAGAGAATCCAAGATTCTGTCCCACACTGCTTCACAAGTGTCATTAGATTATCACTCCACTTAATGAAAATGAAAACTAGAAGCTATAGTCCATGCAAGAAGGGCGCACAAGTATAATCAATAGAATGATATGTTAAAAATGTAAAAACTTATTTTTAAGTAAGGTAAAATATTCAAAGTATGTATGTTTGATTTTTTAATAGATTTTTATAACAAAGATTTAACCTGATTTTTTGCTTAACTGACAAACTATTTGGTTCCAGTAACATTATCTAAGAAGCTAAGTACAATCTTTAGGCTCTAGCAATGAACCTAACCTAATAAAGAGAACAAAACCTAAATGTTTCTAAGAAGTAAATTAAACATAGTGCCTTCTAAACCTAGATATGTCAAATTTTATACACCAGTTATTGTTGCTATACTGCATTCTGATTTTACACATGAATAACATGAGCTTTATTTCCCAGACTGATGATTATAAATAAAAATCAATAAAACTTTAAGAAGTTAGTTCTCCAGTTTTAATGTAATTAAACAAACAGAAAACTTTGGATAAATGACTATTCCAATTCTGAACAGTTCTGTAAGATCTTAAATATCTAAGAAAGATTCACATCAATTCTTAGAAATATCTTTTAAATCACTAGCCAATCTTCATAAAGTATATTAACAAATGCTGCCAATAATCTTTCCGGATCATTAGAAAAACACAAATTGAAAACCCCAATGCAATATCACTACACACACATTAGAATGACTAAGTTTAAAAATAATGACATCACCAAATATTGGTGAGAATGAAGAAACTGAAGTTTTTGTACACTGCAGGTAGAAATGCAAAATGTACAGTCACTTTGAAGTTAAACACATACTGCCAGAGCTCCTAAAATGCTTAGAATCTCCGGAATGTAAGAGTAACTTTTCTATGCTAATGAAATAAGTTCAGATGGGTATTAGTAGCCAGAAAGACCAAGGCATGATTACAGGGACGATCATCCCTACCTCCCAACTTCTAGGAACGGAGAGATTTGAAGATCTGAGCTCATCAACCAGGTCTATGTAATGAAGCTGCCACATAAAAACTCCTAAATGGCAGGGTTCAGAGAGTTTCCACATTAGTGAACACACATGCTCAAAGGATACAGAACCTCTACACCACTGAACTCCTCCCTGCTCCCACTCCTTGCCCTCTTCCATTTGGCTGTTTCTGAATTGCATCCTTCATAAGGAATATGTAAAAGTAAAAAATGTGCTTCATTTTTTGGGTTCTTTCAGCAATCCTAGCAAATTACCCAACCTGAGGGGGAAGTCATGGGAACACCTGATATACAGGTGGTTGGTCAGAAGTACAGGTGGCAACTTAGACTTGTGACTGATGCCTGAAATAGAGGCAGTCTTGTGGAACTAAATCCTTAACCTGTGGGGTCTATGTTAACTGCAGGTATTTATTGTCAGAATTAAATTGAATTATGGGACACCAAGTTGGTATCACAAGTTGGTGTGGAAAAAATCTACCCATTTGTTGTCAAAAGCGTTGTGAGTAAAAACAATACAGATACATTTACCACATAACTCTTGAGAAATGAAAATGTCTTTAAGACCGAATACAAAATTTCACAGCAGTTTAATTCATAATAGCCAAAAAATAAAAATAATCCAAATATCCATCAATTGGTGCATGGATAAACAAATAGTTACATAATGGAATACTACTGAGCAATAAAAAGGAACAATGCAACTGGGTGAACAACACAAATGACTATACTGTGCGGTCCTGTTTATATTAAATTCTAGAAAAGGTAAAACAACAGTAATAGGAAAGCCAGTAAGTGGTTGCCAAAGGCCAAGGGTTGGAAAAGAGAACTGCAACAAAGGAGCATGAGAAGTAATTTTGGGGTGATAGAAATGTTTTCTATCATGATTGTTTTACATGACTATACATTTTTCAAAATTAATCAAATCATACATTTAAATTTGGTGAGTTTTACTGTACATCAGCAGAGGTTGACAAACAGCATTCAAGTAACAATTTTATGAAAAAAATGTTCACCCTTGGCTCTTTCTAAAACAAACAACATATAAATGCATAAAATATGCTTTACTTATATTTTCTTTTTAACATAAATGTTTATAATCCCAGAATCACTTAATGTTCTCTGGGATGGATTAAGCCAAATTATATAGTTGCATTGTTAGTTTTTATTGCCAATTAGATTGTGCAATCTATGACCAAATATTCTTTTTATTCCAAGGATAACTATTATGCATATAAATACATGCTATTTTTCCTCACTTATACTTTTAAATTTTAGTTATGTGAATCAGTTACTTTTCCATGTTTAACCTCTTAAAGTGATTTACTATTGTCCACTGCTTGTTTATTTATTTTTTTTTTTTTTTAAATTTTATTGTTGTTGTATTACATCTATCCCTGCTTGTTTATTTTTAATGTCACAATTAAGTAGGGAAATTTATAGGTACTAGATTCAATATTTAAATTCCCAGGCTGAATATCCAATAAAATAAACTTATCTGTAACAGAAGCAACACAGAATGAAAGTGACTATCATAAACACCTTACAAAAAACATAAAAATAAAGCCAAAAGATAGCACAATGGTGACTTACAGGATAAACCAGGCCCACAAATGTGTTCTGTGTGGCTTGCATAATGTTAAAAATCAAACAGATTACTCACCTAAGCTTTCAGTTTCTCTTGAAAAATTAGAAGCCCTGGCAAGAGTGAGCTCACAATCCTAAATTACAACAATCAGCTACAGCTATGAAGACATTGTTCCTTTAGACAAGGCACATACTTTTCCGTTTCTCCAAGCCCCATAACACTCGAGTTTACTCCATTTTCACTTCCTACTTGGTACATGTGTACGAGTTTTCAAAACCTAACAAAACTATCTCTTATTTGTGCCTTAACTAACTATAACTGAGAGGAGAGTTATATGGAAGGAGTTCCCCCTAAATTTGTTATGCCTAGTCCTCCCATCAAGGCAAACCCCCAAAAAACTGCTTATTAAAAGTAAATTATACGAATGCAAATACTCTACTACAGAAAGCAAAATGTACATTGAATGGTACAGCATGTATGAAAATTTTAAGCAATTTATAATTCCATGCTAAGCACAGATTCTAGAACTTGATTCATTATTAATGTAAGAAAGCCAATTCATGTGTAAACAACCATAAACAGAGTATCTTTGTTCCTCTGCAATAAAACTGAGAGTTTAAGACTTAAAGAGCACATAAAATATACTTAAGTTTTAGCAAAAGGGTAAAATAAAATATGGCATTACATTAGGAAGCAAATAAGTATTATAAACATGCACTCATTAGCTGCAATAATTACTCACCCCCTTTACTTAACAAAAACAGAAACTATCTTTTACAACTTAAGAGATAGCTCTTGCTGAGATATCTCTTTTTAGTTACCAAAGAAAAACTTGAAGAATCCTAGATACAAAGAATAGTCAGTTAACAGAAAAAGAAACTTGAACAGACTTACCCGTTCTAGAGCTGCCTCATCCCCTGGTAGACAAGCAGCAGCAGCAGCAGCACAAGCTATTTCCATCACAGCAGAGCTGGTAGGAGCATCAGTAGTAGATGAAGACCTGGGTCGGCCAGACTGCATAACAGGTGCCATCTCCTGGCCAGATTTCCTGTTGATTTGAGGACTTCCCTTTGGGGCCTCTGGCTTGCCCCGCCTACTATGCAAGCTCATCCCTCTCTTCATCTTGGGTGGCACTCGGATTTGTTGCAGGACACGATTCAGAGCTGTGGGGTGGGTGGGGACACCATCAATCTCAGCACAAGCGTTCTGGCTTTCCAGATCCATTTCAGGTTCTGGATCTGCCTGAATTTGTTGCACATCGTGTGGAGACACTGATGACCTCCTGCGTTGGTGCTGGAATAGATGCTTCAAGCCTTGGCCAATCACATTAATGTTCTCCAAAGCATTGTGGGTCATTTTAGACAACTTTTGTTCTGATTCTGTCTGTTTTCTGGCCTCTGCATCTTGGGATTTGCCTCCAGGATCAGGGTCCTCGTAAAATTGTTCACTGCCCGAAGGCTCCATCAGTAGACTTAATAAGCTTATTTGCAAACTCAAAAAATTTTAAACACACCAAGACTGTCAAATAAGGTAGGCATTTGCTTCAATAGTAACTACACATGCAGCTGTGAGACGTAGGCTTCATGCCTATCTAATGTTAAAAAAAAAAAAAAAAAAAAAAGCCTCATATTATAAATCCATGCAGAAACTCCAGTGTTAAAACAAAAAACATGCCACTAGCCAAACAAATGGTCACTATCATTAAGCAATCTTTAATCAGATGATTAAAGAACAATTTTCAAGATAGTGGGTAATGATCATTTTCTAGAACAGGAGGAAAAAATTCTAACACAAGTACACAGGAAATGAAAACAGCAACTAAAAAAATAAATCCCTAAGTTTCAATGTATGAAGAACTGAATAGTAGTCAGTCATCTTGGACTGGAAATCCCAGTAACAGGTGACAAACAGCCATTGTTGGAAAATCAAGAGAGAACAGAACATTCAATATGTAGTCATGCTGCGGCAATTTAATTCCTCTCATTCATAACCACAGTTAATTGTCCATATACTGAAATTCAGTAAATTAAAACAGTAATAAATAGGTATCCAACCTAAATACATGTGAATTTTATGGAAAAGAGAAATTTCTTGTTATTATTCATACTCATCAATATACTGGTGACTAGGGGTGACACATTAGCTCTTTTAATAAGAAAAGAGAAGTAAAAATCTTGTAAGTTGAATTATCTGTTGAAGCACAAATGACTTTCTGGTACCACCTAAGTGAATGATCCAGTCCATCTTCAGAGACTATAGAGTTTTGCTCAGTACCAGCTATCAAGAAAAGGTGTTTCTAAGAACTTCCTTTCTCTGAATAGTATCATCTCTGACAGAAGCTGTCAAAATATATTTTGTGAATATATTTAGTGAATGTATTCACAAAAATTCAAAAATAGAGTAGCAACATGGTAAATGAGTGGGGAGTAACAAAAAGAGCAGAGAAAAAAGGTCAAATTGCAACCATACACCAATACTAAATATAGAAAATTAAAAGGAAGCTGAAACTAAGCTAAGAAATGTAAGGTCAGCACAATCGCCATGGCTAGGGAAATCACATGCAAAAAGAGAAAGAACGTGGCAAGCATGAGATTTTCCATAATAGAAAAAAAAATTTTAATATGGAGTTTCTACAAATATAAAAAAATTGCATTAATGCACAAAACCTGCTAGAGGACAAAATATGGTGTAGGAAGAATTTCTTTATATCTACAGTTTCCCTCAATTTTTGTTCAAAGGGCTTTAAAAATCCTTACTCCTTACACTACCAAGTACTTTGAACAATCTAAGTCACTATCAATAAAGCACTACGGTGGGTCATGTTCTGGGGAAATGAGGACTCCTTGCCTCAAAGTAGTCATCTAGAAGGCATAAATTACCTGATGTAAGAGTTCACTATGAACTCAAGACTACTAGAGTTCAGAAGACAGGAATGCAAACTCACTAGTGTTTTCTTCCTGGTAACTCCTCCCAGAAGACCTTCTTACCAGGTATATGTGGACTGTCATTGCTGCTCTTATAGGCCTACTTCCCCATCTCCTGACCTCTTCATGACTCAGAGGCACAGATAAGAGGATAAGGTAAAAGATTTCATTTCTCACTAGTATCTTCCTCTTTCTAAATACCACAAAATTCTCTGCTGCTAAATTAGGCAAATTTAGTAGCAGCCATGAGAATGGGTATTTTACTGCCTTTCACTCAAATTCTTTGTAGCCACACTAAAATCCTGCCATACCTTTTTCTTGATTGTACTGTCCATTGCCTCTGTTTTCCTTTATAATTTGGAAAAGCCAAGAAAGAAATCTTTAATCCTCATTAAAGCTTGTCTTTGACCTCTATTGGACTTTTCTGGGGTAACTTATGGGCAAAAATGTTGCCAAACTATATTTATCATTATCCTCACATTCCCTCATGACTTTGTAGGACAGACTTGATAATTACTGAATTATTTCTACTCTGCAAAGCATTAAGATCCTCAGGGAAAATTTACCAAAATAATCCAGTAACACTGTACATCAACTAATTTCTTCTTGTGCTGGGCTATTTAGACCCAGAAAAAAAGGGAGGATATGAAAGCATCAGGCTGATAATGAAGAAGTATTTTTTTTTTCCTTACTTGTATTTCATTAGCTAAATGATTTTCTTTGTTTTTGAAAGTAAAATATATAAAGTAAGTTTCTCCCATGAGAGTAAAAGATATCATGAATAAAGGGACAATGTCAAGGTTATTTGGAAAACCTACTTGTCTCCTTAATAAAGGTATAAGGAATTTATTACTCAGCAAACCTGTTTCTTTAGGCAGTGTTATAAAATAGTCAAGTGGCCACCCGCTTCTCATCTTTCTTAATGAAAAATATGGTACATTTTATCTATCAGTAACTTCATTTGAGATTTCACTAACATTTGGACATCATATAATTTTAAGTGATGATTGATTGATTGGTTATAAGGCAATGCCAGCATCCCAGAAAAACCTAGAAGCAGGATGTCAATCTCCAAGTCAAAGTTTGCACAGGCTATCCACACAAATGCAAAGGTTATGTAATAGAATAGTAATGAACTCTGGGATTTCTGAAGGCAAGACATAATGATACTAACTAGTAAAGGTTTACCTAACATGGCACCCTGAGTTTGAAATATCAAGTGGTAAAATAAGAATTTGGGATAAAACCTATTGCATTGGTAATAAAATATAATCTGATACTTCACTTATCACTATCATCTACATTATTGCTATGATATCAATACAAACAAGAAATATGGTCAAAATATTGACACTTGCTAAAATGTTCTGTAGGCCAACAGAAATTCTTTAAGGCCACCTTTCAATATAAGCCAAATATTACGGAAAGTCAAATGCTATGCCCAAAATAACAAAGGCAGTAACTATATAAAATTGCAAGCACTAAAGAAGTTCAACAATAGCAAAGTTTTTTAGGAATCCCCTATTTTCTTCGGTAAAATTTTAGTAAATAATAACTGTTGCTCAATTTATAGAATTCCCCAAATAACTATGTTAAGACCTCTCGTGTGACACAGTTCAAATGCAAAGTAAGTGTGTTTTTTCTGTAAGAAGGAAATATTGATTGGTTTTATTTACTCAGCTTCGCTGAAAAGTGGAGTTCTTATAAGTAAACCAGTGGAAGTGGGGTAAGGAACAGAAGGACATGGATGAAAGGGGTTAGGAGGAAGGAGTGAAAAGAGGGAAAGAGGAGAAAAAGCCACCTATAGACCAGGCATTTGAGATTATTTTGATGAATTCTCAGAATTTTTAACATTTCTTTCTACAACAGTTTTGCCAAAGATATAATATTCCATTAATTCATATTCAAGAAACTAGTGCTAAATTAATACCAGAAATATATTAAATTATGTTTTTTAAAATCTGAAATGTTTGAGATGTGCTCTAAAAGAAACCCATTCAAAATTATATACATTCTTTTTCTTTCTTTATACTTGCCTTTATCACTCTTCCTCAAGCACTTCTAACATATACAGGAATCCTTTTAGGAAAAGCTGAAAAGCAAACATTAAGAATTACAAAGTGACAAACTAGAGGGCATACCTTATTATATGCAAACAGAAAAAAACTGAGAATATACATAATACGTTAGTTAACATTTACCTCCCACTGGTAAAAATACGGAAATTTTTTCCAATATGTTGCAATACTTTTCTTATTTTTCAAAACTGTGATCCAGAAAAATTTTCATCAAAAAAGAAATTAACTTGTCAATATTTAAAAGAAGGTGGTACATGTCACAAATAGCAATAAACATTTTTACACTGTGACATGGAATTAGAAGTGGATATTCAATTAATTCTAATCTTAAAGTAACATGAAATACAAACAAGTACATGAAAAACATCAATTTATATGCAAATATTTTTTCAAGTAGCTTCCAATTCTGTATCTGTAATTCTGCCTTCAAAAGCAACTCTAAAAACTCTATCTACCAGGAACGATAAAGATTCAAGATGCGCCGGAATTGAAATCTTCCTGGAAAACTAGCTTCTTATAAGCCATTACCAGCGAAACAATTTAATTAGATAACTATTTTGGGGGCACCTGCAATGTACTAAGCAAAATAAAGCACATTATCCTGCCCTGAAGGAACTCACAATCTAGTACTGAAAGGAAGATTTACATACTTCAAAATTAAAAACAGCACAAAAGACAATTAAATGCTAAAATGTGTGAATATATTGCAATTATCATCAGAAGTCAGGGAGATCAGTTAGGATTAGATTTGTTTGGGTAAACTTTATGAAGAGACTTTAACTGAGCTTTGAAGGGTAAGGTGAATAAGCAAGCAGATATAAACCAAGACTTCCAGCGTAGAGGGTAGTAAATACAATATGTTTGGAAGCAGTAAAGAAGCCAGATAATTGTACTGGTGGATACACATCTGAGTCATCTGGAGGACAGGGTGGCTGGTGGACAGATGTGAGAGAGGACTTTCTATCATATAACCGTATCATATAACTGCTATGCTAATAGGAAGTAAAAATAGAATTAAAATACCCAAGTAAATGCAAAAGGAGGAAAGGCACAATTACAAATAAGTAGAATGTATAAAAAGCAAAATGTAAGATGTCAAATTCCAGTAATTATAGTTAATGTAATGGGCCGAAAGATAAAAATTATGACACTAAATAAAAAATAAGCCCTGGCTGATGGTGTAGTGGATAGGTGACAGCCTGCAAACCCAAAAGTCACTGGTTCAATTTCCAGCAAGGGCACATGACCAGGTTGTAAGCCAGGTGTCCATCCAGGTCCTTAGCTGGAGGCAGGTGAAAGGCAACCATATATTGATGTTTCTCTCCCTCTCTGTCTCTCTCCCTTCCCCCATCTCTAGAAATAATAAAATCTTAAATTAATTAATTAATTAAGGTGGGTACTAGAAAAATGAGAAGGGGCACTTTGTAAATTATATGACTGTCTACCCATATGCTGTACACCTCAAACTAATACAAAATAATATTAAATGTAAACTATAATTGAAAAAAGCATTTTAAATAAATAGAAAAGTTACAAAATAAAACAAGCAAAATTCAACTATTATGTTGTTTACAAGAACATACTTAAAAATAAAAAAGTATAGATGCCCGGGCTGGTGGCTCAGTGGATAAGGTGGCGGCCTGCGAACCCAAAAGTCGCAGGTTCGATTCCCCAGCCAGGGCACATAATGATGTTGCAAGCCAGGTCTCCAGCCAGGTCCATAGCTGGAGGCAGGTGAAAAAGGCAACCATACATTGATTTCTGTCTCTCTCTCTCTCTCTCTCTGCCTCTCTCCCTTCCCCACTCTCTAAAAATAATAAAAAATATATATTAAAAAATTAAAAAAAAAAAAAAAGTATAGAAAAGGCCAACCATAAACTAAAAGAAAGTTGCTCTAGCTGTATTAATAGTACAAAAAGTAGATAGACTAATGCAAAAAGCATTAACAAAGGTGTAATTCATAGAATAAAATGTATATTTCATTAGGAAGATATAAAAATTTAAAATCTGTATTCATATAATACAGCTTTCAAATACACAAAGCAAAACTTGGCAGAATTACAAGCGAAAAACATCTATTAGCATAATGAATTACTATCAGTAATTGATAGAACAAATGACCTAAAAGAGGGTGAAAAATAAAAATATAGCTCTGAATAGCATGATTAACAAACTGGGCCTAGACAGACATATGACAAGCATGCAGCAATTGCAGAATAAATACTCTATCACGTATAAAAAATCCTTTACAAAAATTGATCATATGCTGAGTCCCTAAGGCTAGTCTCACAACTTATTCTCTGACTACACTATATATTCCTAAGGTTTAGAGAGAGTGAAGGGAATTACTCTTCCCTTCCCTTATTTTTTCCCAACCCAACCTCTAGGCAACACAGCCAAGATGGAGCAACACAATGGCTGGACAAGCACTTAAAAACTGTGAAGGAGGAAAAGCCTATCTCTAACTTAACTAAAGGAAACACAGTTGCCAAGAGCATAGATGAATCCCACTGCAGTTAGGAAGATTAAACCAGTATTTTTGTGCTCACTTCCACAGCACATACACTAAAACCAGTATTTTTGACGAACTGCTGAAGACCAAATATGGGCTAAAATGACAGTGTAAAGTCTCTGGGGGATGCAATCATAGTAGAGTTCCTACCCTATTATATATTACAGGCTTTTCCTCCAGGAATCTCAAAAGGATTTCTAATGGGGGGCGGGGTTGGGGTCCTGGGGTAATCAAAGAAAGCTCTTCCTTCCAGTCCTCACCCACCCCTGGGAAGTTGGGAAAGTCAAACAGCAGCCAATGCCAGTCAGCCCAGACAGTCAGCCCCTATCTCCTCATGGAATAAAAGGCTTAATCTTCGAGGAAAAAAAAAATCATTAAGGCCTGTAAGAAACACGGGTAGGGGTAGGAAGCCTACTATTATAGCTAAAGGCAAAAAAGAATGACATACTTACTCAATCTTCACTCTCTAAAGAAAAAATTCCTTAATGCAGAGTGGGGAAGGACTTGTAAAAGGGCTTTAAAAACCTTAGCTAATAAAAGGCAGAGGCAGAGGCAAGAAAGGGGAGCAGCCTAGTCAAGAACCTAGTATAAAGGAACCATGGACATGGACAACAGTGGGATTGACTTTTGAGGGGAATGGGTGGGTGGGGAGGGGGACAGAGGGGAACAAAAAGGGGATGGATGTAATACAACAACAATAAAATTAAATTTAAAAAAAAGACTTAAAATAATTTACTTAGACACTGCAGTTGGGGAATAAAAAAGAAGGGTAGAAAACCTCCACCCCTAGGAGTGAAGTGGAAAGCCTTGTGAAGGCCACAATTTAAGACCCAGTTCTAATACCTACCTGCCTAAATCTGAGGCTATTTAATAGATCATCACTGAACTCCCTTTACTCTCCATTACCATGCTAACAAGCTTTGAGCACAATAGTGGAATACAGCTGCAAGACACAGATTCACTCTGAGCAACAGCACAAAGGGAAAACCCAAATCAATATTCTACATCTAGTAAAGATATCCTTAAGTGAAAAAGATTCTCCCAAATCAAAAAATAAGAGAGAGAGAGTATTCAATGCTAACAAACCCACCCTTATAAAATATTAAAATAAGTTTTTCAGGCAGGAGGACTATGATACAGGTCAGAAGCTTGGATCTACACAAAGAAAGGAAGAATAAATGGAAAATAGAATCTTTTCCTTTTCTTTATTTTTGGTCTTTTTCTTATTTTTAATTGCTCAGAAAGATGACTGTTTAAAGCAGTTAACAATACACTGGGCATTTATAGCATATGTGAAATGTATGACAGTGACAATGAATAAAAGAATTAGGAACATACTATAATAAGATACATTCACTGCATCCTCTTCTAACAAATTCAACAAACTTAGAACAAAACTCCTTTAGTTTAATATAGGGTAGCTATGAAAAATGTATTTTAAAAATCTAGAAAAGTAATATAAGTAAAATCATGTTACATTACCATGAATTTAGGATCGAATAAAGATACAGGAATAAGTCTCTTGATATACACTCTGTATAACAGATACACAGAATGTGGATTACTCATCATTTAGCACCAACACATAACCATTATATTAGATATATCTGTACAAACAGGAAAATAATAAAAATGTTTTAGACCTATGAATACTATGCATATATTGCAAATGTAGGAATAATTTCAGATAGCATCACACATTAGGTTTTTAAATTTAACTTCATTTTCAGGAACCTACAAATTAAATCCAGGGTTTACACTGATAGTTTTACATCACCTTCCCTGCCTCCTCCACTTTCTCTCACCACCCCTGAAGGGTATCCACAAGAAAGGTCCTAGATCATTCTGCCTTGTTCTTAAAACTCATGGTCTTGTAAAATCCTGCAACTTTTGACCTATATCCCAAAAATCTAGTCTAAGGAGGCAGCTAATGGAGAACGAAATCCTTTAACTTTTTGACTTAGCTCATGAACTAGCGATAATAAAAGCTCTTAATCTTCAAAGTAAATTTCTTCTTTGGTGCAACCAATGACCTAAAACCTAGACTCCTTTGTCACTGTGAAGACATCCTTTTTTCTCCTGAAAACAAAAATAAAGGAGGAGGAGAATGTGTATGAGGCTCGTTACTCAGCATATCTAGAGGGTAGTCTATTTTAAAAGCAAAACTACACAGGAAACAAAATGCTGTCAGGTGAAAGAGAATAAATGAGGGATAAATGGTGACTGAAGGAGACTAGACCTTGAATGGGGAACACACAATGCAATGTGCAAGTGATGTACTGTAGAACTGTACACTTAAAACCTATTTTAACTCTACTATGATTGCAACAATTTTATTGACCGATGTAGCCCCACTAAATTCAATAAAAAAATAAGATAAAGCAAAGCTGAAAGGATTCTTCTGGTCAAGACAGCAGAATAGGTTAACACCCTACTGGCATCCTCCCAGGACCACATCAAAATTACAACTAAAATACACACCAACCACCATTGAGAACCACATGAAATCTAGCTGAACAGATGTCCTATAACTAAGGATATACAGAAGAACCCATGACAAGAATGATAGGAGGGGTGGAAATGCAAAAACAAAAAGATGATCCCACACACACCTGTGCTGTTAAGAAAACGGGAGGATGTCTTGGCTTCAGATGATGCTCCTGAGGAATGAAGGGTCCCAGCCCCATACCAGAAACTAAGAGTACCAGTGCCCAGCTCAGGGTTCCAGTGGCAGGTAGATAGTACCCCATAACTTCTGGCAGGGAAAAACCAGCAGGGCGGCAAAGTGGGGGCAAGGGGTGGTGGTGGTGTTGGGATCCGGTAATGATGGTGGCATAGGCAGATGTGGCTCATCTCTTCGCACAAATACATCAAAATTACAACTAAAATATTGAACCACATCAGCCAGAACCATCAAAAATTGAGATGAATGGAAGTCTAACAACTACAGAATTAAAGAAACCACACCCATTGAGACGAGAAGAAGGGGTACAGACAAAACGGGTTGGTCTCCCCCTCACGTATGGTGGATAAAAATTCTCTATGGTGAACAAAAATTTGGGAGGGATATCTCAGAAGCAAGGTGTCCCAGCCCCGAACCAGGCCTCTCAGCCCAGGGTTATAGTGCCAGGAAGATAAGTCCCTACAACTTCCGGTGGCAAAAACCAGTGGGGATTGCGTGGGTGGAAGAAACTGATGGGGCCCTCTAAGTGATGGGGGACTCAAATGTTGGAAAAAGTTTAGTTTAGGGTAATAGCTAGTAAGCGTAACAATCAATGTACGTAAAAAGCTATTGTTTCAGGAACTGAAGGTATGACCCACACTGACTCCATAAAACTATAAGCAGTTCGACCTTTGTGCCTCAAAAGGACTGCAAACAAGATGATATCTGAGCCATTATGCTCTTTGGGTGAGATGACCACCGCCCAGGACCCAGATGAAAGAATGTTGCAGCTTTCATCTGATTAACTTTCTCCCTGAATTACTTTACAAACCCATTACCTATACTTTTCTTATCCTAATAAATAGGGTCCATTAAATATGGAATTTAAGATGGTCTGTTAGGACACAAACCTGCAGTCTTTTCAGATCGCTGATCATCTGAATAAAGCACCCATAAAGATTCAATCCCTGTCTCTGCTTATTTTGGTCTGGCTGGTGACAGCAGCACAAACAATTGTTTTTCTGGTTTCACAAACAGTTCCTCTTAAAGAACTCACTCATGGACTCACCTATTCAGACTCACTCCCTCTGAGCTCCAGCACCACCAGCACCACCACCATAGCAGCTTGAAAGGCACCAGTGGTATACAGGGAGAAACTCAAGTGTCTGGCATCAAGGCAAGCAGAGGTCATTGTCTCTTTTCTAAACCCTCCCCCCCACTAAGCTGGCAAGCTGGTGCCATATCTGAGACTCCATGAGCCTGGCTAACACCTTTTGACCCACCTTGGTGATCCCTAGACTCTGTCCTACCCAACTTGCTAGGCCCACCCAAGCTGTTCTTCCATACGAATGGCTAGTCTTGGCTCAGGCTTCACATTCCTAAATCCTATCAAAACAGCAACAGCTGGCCTCAGTGAGCCCCAATGGCACTAGTAGCAGCCACATCAGATTGCTTTATATAGCTCAGGAAGGGTGGCACAGGGTAAAAACACTTGTTGGGGCTTGCATCACCTGAGAAAACCCAGGGCCAGCGCACCCAGCAGATAGCTAAAGACCATGTCAGAGCACCACCACCCTGCCCCTGAACAGCTGATCCTCCATGGAGGGTGAAGACTGGTGGTCAGTGGTCATAGCCAGTCCTTGCAGCTGACTGGGTATATCTTTCCCATTGACCTGCCAACAGCAACCAAGGCTCAACTACAAGAGAAGGATGTACTCAGCCTGTATGAAGGGCTCATCTGAAGTTTCCAGCTTGGGTGACGCGACAGTGAAGGCTATGCCACCAGACTGTAAAGGACATCAGGGGCATACAGGAGTAAACTGAATTATCTGGCTTAAGAACAATGTCTGGAGGGTCAACCTCTCAGAAAGAAATGCTGGCAGAAAACACTCTTCTTTTGCTAAGCCCTGCTCCCACAGGCTCAGGTGGATGCCATACCTGAGTATCCATCAACCTAACAACATCTCAGGTGATTTCCTGAGACCCAACCCAATCCAACTTTTAGACCCACTCAAACAGCTTCAATGGATTTTCCATAAAGTGGCCTGTCTAATCGCCTGCTTCGGACTTCCTAATATGTCTCAAACATTCATAAACCCCAAATGAGAAGCAGGCTGAAGACATCTTGCTAAGTGGCCCCAGGCCCAGCACTGGTGACAGCTGGACTTAGTTTGCA
This sequence comes from Noctilio leporinus, assembly GCA_004026585.1. Lineage (NCBI taxonomy): Eukaryota > Metazoa > Chordata > Mammalia > Chiroptera > Noctilionidae > Noctilio > Noctilio leporinus. The sequence continues at coordinate 15,775 of PVIW01006114.1, forward strand.
GTTTGACCTCTCCCAGGCACCTCCAAGCCCAGCAAAAGTAGCAGCCATCTGCGGATCACTTTGTATCTCAAGCCAGGAGGCCTAGTGTAGGGTATAGGCAGCAGCTGCCACTGGCCTCCACATCACTGAAGGCCCCAGATGCAGTGACCCTGTGGCCAGCTAGACCATACTAGGGCACCACCCAGCCATCTCCACACTCAAGGGGCACACTTGGAAGCACGAGTGCCCCAGAGAAGTGAGTTCTGCTCCATGTGGCCAGCTACTGCATCAAGCTCCACCACTGTATTGTGACTGATCCTCTAGACAAGTGGTCCCCAAACCCCATGCCACAGACAGGTCCCTAATGAACCAAGGGAACCCACCACCATATCTGGGCCCCAGCCAAACAGCCCTGAACCTACCTTATCCACAACCACCAATGGGGCCTAAGGTCTAATCCCCCAGCACCTGTGGAAGGACCTTACCCACCTCTTCAGGGGTAATCCTACCAAGGACACCCACAATATGGCTGACAAGGCGGACCTCAGGAGTCTCCTAAAACCACAATGTATGTGGTGGAAGACCAAAGAAGGGGTGACCTGGGCCCATCCACCAGCCTGACAGGCCTCTTGGACTGTTCTCTATTGTTGCTGTCTCTGGGACACACTCACCTGACCAGCTCAGCCTTGCTGTCCTGTCAGCTCTGCTTGCCACCTCCAACTAATGTGCCTGCTCCCATCTCTTTTGACTGCTAAAGTAAATGACTAGCTCTGCACAAACACTTCTACCTTCAACACAGTGGGATTCTAGATTAGCAAAGGTTGCTGCTGTTTAATTCAGTGACTTGATCTTTCTAATGTTCAAAATCCATTTCCTGTTGGCATTTCACAAATGTGCTAAATGAGTTATTTTTTTGGCCAAAGTCTTAGTTACGAAGTGTATAATTCTTAAATTATATACTTCGTAGTGGCATAATGTAACATACAATGGAATGATTTTTCTTTTGACATCCTCTATGTTTCAATAAATTTGTCTAAAACTCAAAAAATAAATAAATAAAGGAGATATAAAGAGTTTCCCAGACAAAAGAAAGCTAAAGGACTTGATAAACCTACCAGAATTACAAGAAATATTAAAGGGACTTCATAAGAAGAAGGGAAAAAAAGGAACATAAATATAAGTAATAAAATGGTAATAGCCCTGGCTGGTGTGGCTCAGTGGATTGAGTGCTGGCCTGTGAATCAGGGGATCTCTGGTTTGGTTCCCGGTCAAGAGGGCACACGCCTGTATTGCAGGCAGGGTCCCCGCTTGGGGACACACAAGAGGCAACCACACATTTATGTTTCTCTCTCTCTCTCTTCCTCCCTCTTATCTCATCTCTCCAAAAATAAACAAATCAGCCCTGGCTGGTGGCTCAGTGGATAAAGCACCAGCCTGCAAACCCAAAGGTCACTGGTTCGATTCCCAGCCAGGGCACATAACCAGGTTGTAAGCCAGGTCTCCAGCCAGGTCTGTAGCTGGAGGCAGGTGAAAGGCAATCATACATTGATGTCTCTCTCCCTCTCTGCCTCCCTCCCTTCCCCTCTCTCTAAAAATAGTAAAATCTTAAAACAAAAACAAAAATGCAAAAATCAATGGACATCTCCTTTTTAAAAAATAAATGAATATCCTTTTTAATTTTAATAAATATGTACTTATTGAAAATCACTCTAAATGTAAATGGATTAGATGCTCCAAACAAAAGGCCATTAGATGAATGGATAAAAAAACAAGACCTGATGGGACATAGGTAAACATGGGTTTGCCTTCTTGTACAATCACATCAAAATTACAGCTAAAATATAAGAACCATCACTTAGAACTGCCAGAAATCAAGTTGAATGGAAGTCTGACACTATAGAATTAAAGAAACCACACCCATCCAAACTGGTAGGAGGGGCAGAGACACAGAATAGCTTGTTCCCACATCCAAAGATTCAGGAGAGATATCATAGGAGTGAGAAATCCCAGCCCCACACCAGGACTCCTAGCTAAGAGTTCCAGTACTGGGAAGGTATGTTCCCCTAACTTCTGGCTACAAAAATCAGCAGGGATTGAGTTGGTGGAAGAAAATGCTGGAGCACCAAGCAGTTCCCCTCAAAGAACCCACACATGAGCTTACTCAGATTCAGTCCCTCTGAGCTGCAGCACTAGAGTAGCAGCTTGAAAGCCACAAGTGGCATACAGGGAGGAATTGAAGTGTCTGGCAACAAGGTGGGAGCTGAAGGACAGTGTTCTCTCAGACAGAAAGGTGGGCAGAGGCCACTTTCCCTTTCCTGAGCCGTCCTTCAACACACAGACAACAGAGATATCAACACATAGCTGCACAGATAATAGGCTGGTGCCATGGCTGAGACTCCATCAACCTGGTTAACGCTATTTGCCCAGCCCTGGAGATGCCCAAAACCCTGTCTCACCCAACTTACAGCCTACCTAAGACATGAATGACTGATCTAAACTCTTGCATCAACAGTTCCTAAATCCTATCACACAAGCACCAGTCAGCACAGTATTACACAGCTTTCAGCCCTTGCTAAGAGGCCTGAGGCTCAGCACTAGCAGCAACCAGCCTAGATTCACAGCTGGGCTTCACACAGGAATTTCCAAGCCCAGCACAAGTAGGAGCCACCTCAGCCTACTTTATAGTGCATGCTGGATGTCCCCAGGCAAAAAACAGGTGGGGGCTGACCTTGGCCTGCACCACCAGGGACGCCCCAGAGCCTGTGCACCTAGTAGACAGCTACAGACCATGTCAGAGCGCCACCATCCTGCTCCTGCACAGAGGGTAGAGGTTGATGGTCAATTGTTACAGCCAGTCCCTGTAGCTAGCTGCCCTGGGTAAATCATTCCCATCGACCAGCTACAGCAATCAAGGCTCAACTACAAAAGGAATGTGTACTCAGCCTATATGATGGGTGCTCCTCAAGTACCCAACTTGGATGATAATGGTAAGGCTGTGCCACTGGGCCCAACAGGACACCTATTACATTACGCCATGCTACCAAGACAGGGAGTTAATAGCAGCTCTACCTAAGGCATAGAAGCAAACACAGGGAGGCTGCCAAATTGAGGAGACAAAAAACATGACCTAAATGAAAGGACAAATCAAAACTAAAAAAAAAAAAAAAGAATTGAATAAAATGGAGATAAGCAATCTATTAGATGCAGAGTTCAAAAACAAGTAAACAAACAAACCACTGATTATAAGGATGCATAAGAAATTTAGTGAGGACCTCAACAGCATAAAAGATTCAGTCAGAAAGAAGGTATATACCAATTGGAATAAAGAATAATATACAGGGAAGTAACAGTAGAGTGAATGAAGCTGAGATTCAAATCAATGACTTGGAACATAAACAAAAAAACAACCAATCAGAACAAGAAGAAAAAGGAATAAAAAAAAGAAAGAAAGAAAAGAAAAAACATGGTGTTGTCTGGTAGCACAGTGGATAAGGTGCTGCACGCTGGCCTGCGAACCCAAAGGTCGCTGGTTCAATTCCCCCGCCGGGGCACATAACCAGGTTGCAAGCCAGGTCTCCAGCCAGGTCCTTAGCTAGAGGCAGGTGAAAGGCAACCATACATTGATGTCTCTCTCCCTCTCTGCCTCTCTCTCTTCCTCTCTCTCTGGAAATAAATAAAATCTTTAAAAGAAAAAACAAGGATAGTGTAAGCAGCTTCTGGGACAACTTCAAGCATTCCAACGTAGGCATAATAAGGGTGCCAGAAGGAGAAAAGAAAAAGCAACAAATTGGAGATCTATCTGAAAAAATAATGAAAGGCAGCTTTAATTTGGAGAAGGAAATAGACATTCAAGTCCAGGAATCACAGAGTCCTAAATAAGATGGATGCAAAGAGGCCCACATCAAGACACACCAGAATTAAATGTCTAAAGTTAAAGATAAAGAGAGAATCTTAAATGCAACAAGAAAAAAATCAATTAGTTACCCTACAGAGGGGCTTCCCATAAGACTGTCAGCTGATTTCTCAGAAGAAACTTTGCAGGTTAGAAGGGACTGGCAAATAATATTCAAAGTCATGAACAACAGGAATCTACAGACAAGATTGCTCTACCCAACAAAGATATCATTTTGAATCCAATGACAGATAAAGAGCTTTCTCAGACAAGAAAAAACTGAAGGAGTTCATCATCACCAAATCATTACATGAAATGTTAAAGAAACTTATTTAAAAAAAGATAAAAACTATGAACAATAAAATGGCAAGTACCTATTATCAACAATTGAATCTAAAAAACAAACTAAGCAAACTAGAACAGACAGAATCATGGATACAGAGACCATTTTAATGGCTGCCAGATGGGACAGAATGTGAGGGAATGGGTGAAGAGGTGAAGGGATTAAGAAGTACAAATAGGTAGTTACAGAATAGCCATGAGGATGTAAGTACAGTAGTAGGAAAGGGAGTAGCCAAAGAAATTATACGCATGACTCACGGGCATGATCAGTGTAGAGATGCCTGACGGAGTGGGGTTGCAGGGGAAAAAATTGGGACAACTGTAATAGCATGATCAATAAAATACAATTTTCAAAAAAGAGACATTTCAAATATATGTAATCATTGACTTATAGATCCTGATACAAGCAAGGGAACTATGAACATGACCATTTGAGAAAGGGAACATCTGAACATTAAATGCACATTTAAAAGGTATTTAGGGATAAGTCCCTGATGATGTGATGCTAAGAATTTGCTCCAAAATAATCCAAGTTATGCGAGGCTGGAAAGAGGAGTAGGTAGTGGTATAGATAAAACTGTCCTGGGCAGGTGCAGGTGGGTTGTGACCAGGGATTTAATGCACTATAATTTCTGCTTTTGTGTATGTTTGGAGAGTACCATAGTAAAATGTTAGCAAAAAGCAAAAAAAGGAAACAAAAAAAAATCCATGTGTACACCCATACATTGTCTGTCTAAGAAAGATCCACTTGAGATGGAAAGATACACAGATACTGAAAGTGAAAAGATATAAAAAGATATTTCATGCAATGAAAATGAAAAATAAATTGAGGTAGCAATACCTACATCAGACAAAATAGACTTTAAAACAAAGATAATAGTAAAAGACAAAGAAAGACATTACATAATGATAAAGGGATCAATCAAACAAGAGAACATAACCCTTGTAAACCTTTATGCATGCAACACAGAAGCACCAAAATATATAATTCAAATACTGATAAGACATAAAGGGAGAGAGCAATAGTAATAAAAATAATCATTGAGAACTTTCAACACCTTACTGACATAACTGGATACATATTCCTGACAGACAATCAATACAGAAACAGTGGCTTTAAAGGACACATTAGGCCATGTGGATTAAACTGACATGTTTCAGAGCATTTCACCACAAAGCAGCAAAATATACATTCTTTTAAAGTGCACACAGAACATTTTCCAGAATAGATCACATGCTAGGACACAAAATAAGGACGTCTCAATAGATTTTAGAAGACTGACTCATATCAAGCATCTTTTCTGACCATAATTATGTAAAACTAAAAATCAATTACAAGAAAAATAGAAGACATATAAACACACAGACTAAATAACATGTTAATAAACAATTAATGAGATCAAGAAATAAATCAAAAGATACCTTGAGACAAAGGAAAATACAGCCTAAAACCTATGGGACAAAAGTAAAGCAGTATTAGAGGGAAATTCATAGCAAATAGGCCTACCTCAAGAAACAAAAAAAAATCTCAAATAATCCAACTTTACTCATAAAGGAAATAGAAAAAGAATAACAAGTCAAAAGTGAGTTGAAAAAAGAATAAAGATCAGAGTGGAAATAATCAAAATAGAGTTTAAAAAAAAAAAAAAAACCCAATATAAAACCAAGACCTGGTTCTTTGAAAAGATAAACAAGATTGATATACCTTTAACCAGAATTACCAAGAAAAAGAGAGAGAACCCAAATAAATAAAACAAGAAATGGCCTGGCTGGTGACACAGTGGATAAGGCACCAGCCTGCAAACCCAAAGGTTGCTGGTTCGATTCCCGGCAAGGGCACATAACCAGGTTGCAAGCCAGGTCTCCAGCCAGGTCTGTGGCTGGAGGCAGATGAAAGGCAACCATACATTGATGCCTCTCTCCCTTCCCCACTCTCTAAAAATAATTAATACAATTTTTTAATAAAAATAAAAGAGAAGGTATAACAACTGACACCACAGAAATACATAGGGTTATAAGAAAATACTATGGACGATTATACATCTACAAATTGGACAATATGGACAAAATTGATAAAATTCCTAGCAACATATAATCTTCCAAGACTGAATCAAGAAGAAAAAGAATGTATAAATGGACTGATTACAAACAGTGAAACAGAAGCAGGAATAAAAAATCTACCAACAAACAAAACTCCTAGATAAAACAGCTTCATAGGTGAATTTCACCAACCATTCAAAAAACTGTAATACCTACCCTTCTCAAACTAGTCTCAAAAATTCAAGAGGACAGATGACTCCCAAGCTCATTTTACAAGGCCAGCATTATACTGATTCCAAAACCAGATAAAAACACTACAAAGAAGAAAAATGATAGAGCAATAGCCCTGATGAACAATGATGTGAAAACCCCGAAGGAAATATTAGCAAACCAAATTCAGCAATACATTTAAAAAATCCTAAACCATGATCAAGTAGAATTTATCCTCAGATACAAGGATGGTTCAATAACTACAAATCAATTACCATATCACATAAACAACATGAAGAACAAAAATCATATGATCATGATCTTCCCATAAACAGCATGAGGTGACTTCTGAAAATGATTTGCTATTTCTTGACCCAGAAAACTCAACAAAATCATGCAGAGGTTCAAATATTTGTGGTCACATTAAGAGACTCATAAAACTGATCTGCAAGGGTAGGTATATCCAGAAAGCCACTAAGTATCTGCAGACTGTCTTTACAAAAGCAATGTGTGCTATTCCGTCATTATTATGGTGAAGTTGGTAGGTTTGTTCAGGTCAAAACATGGAGCAGGATGCAGGGTCAGTAATCCAAAAAAGTGCTAAGTATTTTTTACACATGCTTAAAAATGCAGAAAGTAATGCTGAACTTAAGGGTTTAGATGTAGGTTCTCTGGTCATTGAGTACATTCAGGGGAACAAAGCTCACTAGATGAGGCTCAGAACTTACAGTTTGTCCCTCACACACTGAGATGATCCTTACTAAAAAAGAGCAGATTGTTCCTAAACCAGAAGAGTAGGTTAAATGAATGAAAAAGAAATTCCAGAAGAAACTAAAGAAAACAAATCTTCATGGCCCAGAAGTAAATTCCACATAAATTAAATACTAATAAAAGGAAAAAGTAGGTAGGGGAGAGCAATGGGGGAAAATGAGGGACAACTGTAATAGAACAATAAACAAATAAAATAATTAAAAATGGAAAAGATTTTTTAAAGTAAAAAATAAAATATAATTATATCAATTGATGCAGAAAAAGCTTTTGACAAAATCCAGCACTCACTTATGAAAAAAACTAAGAAAAGTAGAGAAAATATACCTCCATATAATAAAGGGCACATATGACAAACCCATAACTGACATTATAGTCAATGGGGAAAAACTACAAGTATTTCCCTTAAGGTCAGGAATATGACAGGGATGTCCACTTTTAGCAATCTTATGTTAACATAGTACTGTAAGTCCTAGCCACAGCAATCAGACAGGAAGAAGAAATAAAAGGCATCCAAATTAAAAAAGAATTAAAATTGTCATTATTTGTAGATGACATGATGCTATATAGATACCCTAAAGATTGCACACACAGACACACACACACACACACACACACACACACAAAAAAAACCAACTAGAAATGATAGATGATGATTTCAATAAAGTCACAGGATACAAATATTCAGAAATTGGCTGCATTTTTATACACCAATAATAAACTATCAGAAAGAGAAACTAAGAAACAATCCCATTTAAAATTTCATTTAAAAAATAGTAATAAAATACCAAGGAATAAATTTTAAAAAGAGGTAAACAACCTATACTTGGAAAGTTATAAGACATTATACAAAGAAACAAGATATAAATGGAAGCATGTACCAAGTTCATGGGAAAGAATATTTAACATTATAATTATAATGTTAATACTAGCCATATTCAGTATGGCTCAGTTATGTTGGGCATTATTCTGTAAAGCGACAGGTTGCCAGTTCAATTTTCCAGTCAGGATACATGCCTGGGTTATGGGCTTGGTCCCTGGTAGGGGCACATACAAGAGGCAACTGATCAATGTTTCTCTTCTTCTCTCTCTCCCTGCCTTTTCCTCTGTCTAAAATCAGTAAGCACAGTCCTGACTGGTATGGATCAAGGGTTGCATGTAGTTCTACAAAGCAAAAAGGTTGCCAGTTTAACTCCTAGTCAAGGCACATGCCTGGGTTGCAGGCTAGGTCTGTGGTTGGGGGCATGTGAGAGACAACCAATCGATGTTTCTCTTGCACACAGACATTTCTCTCCCTCTCTTTTCTTTTCTTTTTTTAAATAAATACTTAAAAAAAGTTCTCACTAAAAATTTTGATTTCACATAGACACACCCAAAGTGAGAACACCAGAAAAAAACAGACTGAGGGACAGCCTAATCATTCCAGATACTGAAAGCTATTAAAAGTCTCAATGATTAAAGCAGTGTGTTACTAGTACATAATAATAAAGAAAAATAAAGAATAAAACTTGAAGTTCAGAAATATACCCAACACATTGGGAATTTAACATATATGATAAATGTGGCATCCCATAACACTGAGGAAAAAGTAATCACAGAGCTGGGGACATCAAAGCACAACTAAACTACAGAACAAACCATTCAGAACTGCCTGAAATCAAGCTGAATGGAAGTCCTACAACAAAGGAATTAAGAGAAGAAACCACACCAAGACTGGAAGGAGGGGCTGACACTTGGAGCAGTTTGGTCCCACATCCACGGGTGGCAGATAAAAATCAGGAGGGTAACCTCAGCTACAGAGGTCCCTGCTGAGGAGTGAGTGGTCTCAGCCCCACACCAGGCTCCACAGCCCAGTGTTCAAGAGCCAAGAAGTGAAGTTTCCATAACCTTTGGCTGTAAAAGGCAGGAGGGTGTCTGAGTGAGATGAGGGCTTCTGAAGTCCCAGGTAATTCCTCTTAGAGGGCCCACATGAACTTACTCAGACTCTGAACTTCAGCACCGGGAGGCAGCTTGACAGGTACCAGGGACATACAGGGAGGAACTAAATTATTTGGCACCAGGGTAAAAGCTGGAGGGGCAGTTTTCTGGCACAAACGTCCCAGCAGAGGCCACTGTACCTTTTCTGAAACCTTCCCCCCAACAGAGCCAGCAGGCAGGTATCATATCTGAGTTTCCATCAACCTGGCCACACAGTTTGCCCCAGCTTGGTTATTCCCTGAGACCCCTCTCCACCCAATATGTAAGCCTACCCAAGCCATTTACGCGGTTTTCCACAGTCTGCCTTGGCTCCTACGGCAGGTGTTCCTAAAATCTCTCAAAGGTTCACCAATTGCAAACCAGCAGCATTTGGCCTTGGCATGCCTCATACTCTTGCTCAGTGGCCCCAGTCCCAGCAGCAGCAGCGGCTGGCCTTGATTCGGAGCCTGGCCTCATTTGGGCACCTCCAAAACCAGCACAAGTAGCAGCATCTGAAAATCATTTTGCAGCTTGTGCCAGTAGCCCCAGGCAAAACACAGATGGTGACTGACCTTGCACACCTACTGTGAGACCCTAGAACCAGTACACCCAGTGGACAACTTCAGACCATGCCAGATTATAACACTACCACCTCCACAAGTGACACACTCAGGAAGCAGTCTCTGAACCAAAGCCCCACTGAAGCAAGTCCTGCTCAGTAGGGTCAGTTCCAACAGAGCAGCTCCTGTGCTATTGTCACAGGTGGTCTTCACAGTCCCTTAGCAGGCTGGGGGTCAATCCCTCCCAGTGACGCCAAAAGCAATCAAGGCTCAACTACAACAGGAGAGTGCACACAGCCCACACAGATGCGTACCTGGAGTGCCTAGTATGGGAGGTTGCACCACTAGACCCTATAAGGCACCTATTACACAAGGCCATTATACCAAGTCCAGGAGACAGAGCAGCTCTCCCTAATACATAGAAACAAATATACAGATTTCTGGCCAAGATGGAAACATAAATAGACACTTTATGTTTCCCTCCACATTATGTTTCCCTCCACAATTAAGAAGAAATGTATCTACCTCAAAACTCGAGACAACCAGGAATTCCAGAAATTGAGCAGCACAGAAGTCTAACCAACAAAGATATAAAAAAGAAATATGCATCCAGACAGGTAGGAGGGGCAGAGCTGGGACAGAGAGTATGTGGTTTGGTGGCTTGGACACCGCAGCAGGGCAGGGGCTGTGGCCAGCTGGTAGAACGTGCAATCACAGATTTAAAAAAAAAGTAGAGGGGGAGGAAGAGGCAAGGAAGGGGAGCAGTTTAAACAAGAGCCTAGTATAAAGGAACCATGGACATGGACAACAGGTGGGATTGACTTTCGGGGGAATGGGTGGGTGGGGAGGGGAACAGAGGGGAGCAAAAAGGGGATGGATGTAATACAACAACAATAAAATTTTAAAAAATAAAAATAAATTAAAAGTAGGGACATCTGGGGAGTGCTCCTGGCACCAGACCAGTCCACGCAGCTTACGGTTCCAGCACCAGGGGGAGGATAAAACCATACTACTTGTGACTGAAAACCGGCGTGGATTGGGATAGAAGAAGAAACTGCTCATTTCTCAGCAGAGTCTGTTTGTTTAGAGGTCCCCACAGCCTTGGAACACCCACAGACCCACCCACTGCAGAAATTACAGCCAGGGCAACAGCTAGAGAGAGGTGCTAGTCCCATACGGGAAGCAGGAGAGGTGCCTGGAAAAGGGGCGAGTGTGGAGCAAGCAGGAGGCACTCTTCCCTCTCAGACCCCCTCCCCCACATACAGCACCACAATGTGGTGAAATGGGTCATCCTGTATGGATGAATATCTAAGACTCTGCCCCTTACAACAAAACAGGTGCCACAGCTCTACCTAAGACACAGAAGCAAACACAGGAATCTGTCAAGTTGAGCAGACAGAGAGGTATGACCCAAAAAAGAGAGTTAGGGATACCAAGAAACTATCTAATAGGGGAAAAAAAAAAAAAAGCTGAATCCATATCTTGCACATTATGCCAAGGATAAATTACAAATGGACCAAATATTTAAATGTGGTGAGAAAATACCTTAAAAGTGTTAGAAAAAATAATTATTTTATCATCACAAAGTGAGGAAGGCCTTTTAAACAATAAAATGTAATTAAATTATAAATATATGCATATATATTTTAAATTATATACACACACATATGGTACATATGTGTATATGCATATATCAAGGCAAAAATCACCATAAGCAAAGTCAAGACAAATTAGGAAGAAATATTTGCACTTCATTTTACAAAGAGCTAACCTCCCTAATAAAGAAAAAGCCACACTAGCCAACAAAAATATACAAAGAAAACACATTTTATCAAAAGTGAAAACTAAATAGCTCTTAGTACATGAAAAGACACATATCCTAGCTAGAACAATAGAAATTAGAAAAGAAACCTACTTTTCCCCCCATGCTTATGCCTAACACTGATAATAATGGTATCAGGAAAAAATGAAAACTTATCTAATACCTTAAATTTAAGATACTGATACTTAATTTCAAATTTTGGATTCCTATCACACAAAATCCCTTTCATGAAATGATCTGAATCCAAAATACTGGCATTTGCTGCTGAGAAGCAAATGTTTAATCAATGGACAGCATTCACAGAAAATGAAAGCACTGAACCTAAGACCTGTTCAACAGCAGGGTTTGTCAGAGTGCTTTTTCCACTCTCTAAGCTATCTATACAACAATTTACCAAACTATACTCACAATACATTTATTCCCAGAAATCACTTCACAGAAGTACATAAATAAACCATCGCACAGCTAGAATTGACCAAACGTGTTTTGACAGATCCAGGCCAACCCATTGCAAAGCTTCTAAATATACACCCCTATAGGCCTATACAGTTCCAGCCTTTGGCTCCAGCATAAGTTCCTTTCCTTCCTATAGACCTAGTTCTGGCTTGTGAGGAAAGAAAAATAAAGCTGTCAGTTGAGCGGATCAAACTTCCAGCAGGGAAAATTTTAAAAGATTATCATATAAATCCCTTCAAACAAACATTTGCTGAACAGAAATGAGGACAACTTAGTTATAAAAGACAATACAACAAAAATTTAATATTTTAATTTTTAAAGATAAAAAGATCAAGAAAATATTCAGATGTGCTACTTTCATCAAATTATAAACCAGCTATGTCAGAACAACATAGCTCAAAGTCAAACAATACCATGCAGAGGGCCATTTTAACTTTTTGTCTGTGATGATTCTATTAAATTACATGTTTTTGAGCAATAAAGTCATTTTTCTCTTAACATTTTATAAAATTCTAGAATAAGAATAGAAGGCATATAGAAGGGAAAGGAATTGTTAGGTAGGGGGAGTATACTATTAATTAACTGCAAATATCAGTCAATAATGCAGTCTTAATTATTTGGCAACACACACAAAAATAATCAAGAGAATAATATTTCTGGAAAACATTAAAATTATTCACAAAATTAATCATTCAGGAAGTATTACCCAAAACCTACTCTTTGGTTAAAACTTCAGCAAAAACAAAACAAAACAAAACCCTTCTGCATACACCAACACATATGAAAACCTAAGATAGGAGAAGTACCTGTAAACATACCAGAATGAGAAAGCAATTCTCACATGTATATATATTTGTATCTTATGAACAAAATAATATTAAAACTAAACACAATGAGAGTGTGTATCTAAATCTAAGCAATAAGTTTTCTCCTTCACTAAGACATCTTTTTTTTTTTTTTTTAAGATTTTATTTATTATTTTTAGAGAGAGGGGAAGGGAGAGGGACAGAGAGGGAGAGAAACATCAATGTGTGGTTGCCTTTCACCTGCCTCCAGCTAACGGACCTGGCTAGAGACTGGGCCAGCAACCGGATTACGTGCCCTGGCTGGGAATGGAACCAGCGACCCCTGGGTTTGCAGGCCAGCACCTTATCCACTGGCCCACCAACCAGAGCCAGTAAGACATCTTTTGATTATCATCAGGAGTTACTTCAAGTTCTATATATCTTAACACCTAATTCATGCATGATCTTCTGCTAAAAATAAATTGTCTCTTTCAGTATTCCTTTTCTCAGTGAGGGGCACTAAATTGCTTAAGCCAGAAACCTAGGAGTCCTCTCTTCCCTGGCCCCTTCATATTCTACCCATTACCTAATTCTGCTAACTATACCTCCTACATATTCTTAAAATAACTCCTTTCTATCCTCTCCACCAACACCACTCTTATCTATGTAAGCTACCATCATCTCTCACTGAAGACTAGCTTCCTAACCAGTCATTCTAGTACATCTTCAATTTATTCTCTACCTAACAATAAGAAGTGTTTTCATCAAAAAGCAAATCTGACTCTCCCCTTTCTTCCTTAAAACCCTTTGTTGGTGCTTCATTCCTCTAAGAATAAAGGCAAAAACTTCTTAACATGACCTATAAAATTCTACAAGGGCAAGTCTATCTTAGCACCTCAAACTATGTTCCTTCTCTCCCTAGCTCTCACTTCTCAGGCCACATTAAGCCTTAATTAGGTCCCTCATTTTACTATTTTCCCCTTCTACCAGAGGGCCACCTTCTGTTCACACCTTCTGTTACTTCTACCTGAACAATCATCTCTCCTCTCTTTGCCAACACCTACTCTTCCTTCAAATCAAAAGTAATCATTTCTTGAGATTGCATTTCAAACCTGGTCAAATTCCACTAATAAAATCACTTATATAACCACCACAGCTGTAACTTAACTCTCCCCTTCCACTGAAAAATATTTTTTATTGAGAGCCCCACCGGCTGCACAATCTGTTCCTGACATTAGCCTCGTTCTTCCCTGTGCAATTTGGTCCTTCTTTAAGTGGCCTCATGAATGCTTTCTTCTCTACTATCTGGAAGTGGCCACAGCCAAAATTGGAAGTGGTGTCCATAAATTTAAGGTCAGTCTTCTCCAGGCCCTGCATAAGGTCTGTACCAGCAAGGACTCGCACTGAGGGCTCACTTCTTAGTTCCCACCAGAAAGCCTTCTAGTATGACAAAGTCATTGGTCACTTCATTGCAATGGACAAAGCAACCCAGGTTGATGCTCTTGTCAGACAGGTTACAATTGATGGAAACACTGATCAGTTTGCTATCTTTAATGAGGTAGCCCTGGCCAATCTTGTAGGTCCTATTGATCTCAGTATGATAATGGTAGCCTTTCTGCCCATCTGAGGCCACAGAGATGGCTACCTGGTCAGAATGCCATGTCCCAATATAGGCAACCTTGCACACTGGGTCTTGTGGGCAGCTACTTGGGAATGCCAGTGGCTGGTAACCTCTTTGTAGCCTGTGCCCTTGGTCACCCCAATGATATCTATCACCTCATTCTGTCCAATACCTGGTTCATAGGGGACCTACTGCTCTAGCCTCCCAATAGGCCCAGTCCAGTTTTTTTTTTCAGCCATCATGTTTCCATTCACCTGGATCTCCATGACATGGGCCTTCTTCTGGCATAGAGGAAGCAGGAGCATCTGGGTATGACTGATGATGCAGATGACCTGGCAGTACTTTTTTATACTGCTGAAGTCCTTCTCCAGCTGCTTCTTGCCATTGTCATCCTGCTGCTTCTTGCAGTATTTGGTGAAGGGCCCCTTCTTATGTATATATATACAAGTTTTTCTAGAAGTGCCTTTTACACTCACCACTGATAGGTTCAGCAAAGACAGTATTGAAAACATGGAGGTTTCAAGGTGTTTCCATGTAGCACACAATGTCCACAACCACCATGAGTGGTGTATGCATAATGGTCGTAGCCTCCACAACTTCTTTCTTGGTTCATCTTGGTTCATGGGCTACTGACCTCCCACATGAAGTGGGTTATGCCAACCTTATAATCTGGGAAGGCTGAGTTGGACAGACTTAAGAGTCACTATCCCTGGGGAAGTTTTTCACCTTTCCACAGTGCTAGCTGTTGTACTTCCACAGCAAGAAGCCCAGGAACCCATGACTGGGGGCAGAGAACTTCCTATGAGACATCCTGCAGCCAAATGCTGCTGGTAGAGCATTATAACTTAACTTTTAGTTTTGATGTTAATACTTCCTTCACCAGAACACAGGTTCCATGGGAGATGGTATCGTATAAAGTTTTGTTCCACATGATATCTCAAATGCCTAAGAAGTTTGATAAAAATGTCTTGCATGAATAAACAAATACATAAACCATGCTCAAGAACCATTAAAAATGGTCCAAATTCCTAAAAGTTCAGTTACTAAAATCATAAAATATTCAATACCAAGTCAAGCTTTCATCATTATAATCCTAACTATATTTAATTTCCTTTAGCAAGATCACTTTAAAAGGGATAATAAAATTTACTCATCATAGGTGTTCTTTTGATGGCTTCCTGTCTACAAAAAGAAGCCATCAAAAAGTCAAACTGGCTCTGGCTGGTAGCACAGTGGATACGGTGCCGGCCTGCGAACCCAAAGGTCGCTGGTTCGATTCCCCAGTCAGGGCACATAATCAGGTTGCAAGCCAGGTCTCCAGCCAGATCCATGGCTGGAGGCAGGTGAAAGGCAACCATACATTGATATTTCTCTGTTTCTCTCCCTCTCTGCCTCTCTCCCTTTCTCTCTTTCTGGAAATAATAAATAAAATCTTTAAAATAAAAAAAAAAAAAAAGTCAAACTGCAATGGATACACTAAAATAAAGCAATCTAAATGTATCTGATTACAGTTTTCATAACAAAATTACTAGTGTTTATTTATTTTATTTTTACATCTCACTATTAAGTCCCAAAGGAAAGAAAAAGACAAATCCCTGCTTGTCTTGAAATCTAAGCCTCTTACTCAACTTATCTCAAAATAATACTGAAAATAAAAGTCTACCAAAAATAACATTTGAAGAAGTTAAAATCTCTATACCTTTTTTTATTAAAAAGCTCAGTGGTAAAAGAAGAAATCAGGGTAATATTTGTACGAAAAACCCCTTTCCACTACACAAGATAAGGAGAAAGACATCTTTCCAATGAATCCTGGCAAGGTCAATTCTCAGCCTTATTTACAAAATTCTTGGAAAGCTTCCTTGGCCTTAAAAAAAACAAAACAAAACAAAACAAAACAAACAACAACTATTTCACAGTAACTTAAGTAAAGCATAAAGCCTGGAGAACCATCTACTTTAAACAAACAGTTCTTAGCGGTGTTTCAACAATTCTATCATTAAAAAACAGCAAGTATTATAATCCATGACAAAATACAAAGACAAAAAAATGTAAAATATCCTGTTATAAACAGCTGTTATCAGAACTGATCAATTTAGGAAAAACTAAACACTTCAAGAAAAAATGAGAAAGAAAAAGAAACATTGATTCTTCAGATTCCAAAATGATTAAACCAAATATTTAGCATAAACATTTAGTAACAAACCTACATCATTCTTCATCAAAGTTACTAATCTCTTCAAACAAGGTCAACAAAACCCTGCCAAAGAAACAATCTATAACAATTAGAATTTAATTATCCTGAAATTTTAATTCTGCTAAAATAACTATCAGTACAGAAACCTCTTGTTTTATGATTTTTCTCACATAAACTTTTCTTAAATTCTTGGCATCTATCATCACCTACATGATAGAAAAAAATGAACAAGGAATAAAAAAAAAAATTAGTTGTCTCATTGCATTGATGGTAGCAACATAAAATGGTACAACCAATATGGAAAAGTTTGGCAGTTTCTTTCACAATTAAACATATAGCTAGTTGGTATACATCCTAGCATTCACACTCCTTGGCATTTATCCCAGAGAAATGAAAACATGTTCACATAAAACCTTGTACACAAATATCCATAGGAGCAATACTGATAATACCCCAAACTGGAAACAACATATATGTTCCTTAATAGGTAAACACTTAAACTCCAGTACATCCATATCATGGAATATTACTCATCAATAATAAGGAACTACTGATACTGATACATGTAACAACTTGGATAGAACTTAAGGACATCATGTTTAGCCCATTTAAAAGTTTATAAAATATATGACTCCATTTCTATAGCATCCTCAAAATGACAAACTAGAAATAGAGAACTGATCACTGGTTGCCAGGAGAAAGGTACAAAAATGGGGTGGAGGTATATTCCCAAAATAAAACAATGTTTGGGAAAAAAAAAAAAAAGCTTTTAAATTTATCCAATAAACATTAACTGACCTTCAACTTTCAAGTTTTAACCCTGCCTACAGAGAAATTACCTACTTTTCCCCTAATTAGCTGATTCATTAAATTAGTAGCAGCTAGTAAGGCAAACTATGTAATGATGTATTTCTGTATTTCTTACAGGACCTCTGAAAAGAAGAGTAAGTGTACAAAGTCAAGTCTCAAAACCCACAGCAGCTCCAATCTTAGCTGGCAAAAAGAAAATTAGCTGTCAGGACCAAACATACAAAGACTATGTACAGGGGCCAAGACTAGCATGCTGATAGTGGGTTTTAGCTAAAAAATAAAGTCAAATGGACTAAACATTATTATAATTTCTGGTTCTAGAGCTCATCAATGGACTAAAAGGCACAGCTTTATTTGCATAATAGCTTTTTGAGGAGAAATACTGCCCTATCAATGGCATGCAATTCAAAACATTAAGAAAATTTAAAATGCACTCCTCTTAGAATAGACCAAAAAAAAGGGTGTGTGTGTGTGTGTGTGTGTGTGTGTGTGTGAGAAATACCATCATGGTGCCTAACCAACACCTATTGTTTTTTTTTTTTATTTTTCTTACTCAGAGTTGGACCATTACTCTGAACCTTTACTTTTATCCCTAAATCTACCTTGACTTCTACAGGTAGTCAAAGATAAAATTTATAAAAACCTATTGCTGAAAGCTAACATAAGTAATCATTTGTAAAGATGTAGTTTAAATGCAAATGTTTGAAGTGCAACCATAACAAACCTGAGCTCTATTCAAAAGAAAAGGCTTCAAAGATATTGCAGGGCCAAACACTATAGAAGTAATTTTCTAATCTTTAATTTCCTCGTGGGCTATAATAGTACCAACCTTTATAGAGTCATTGTAAAAATTAAGCATAAAACACGCAGAACAGTCTAGTATGCAATAAGCACAATAAAAAAATTTATTTAAAAAAATGTCTTGGTTCCCACTAAGAATTTGCATGCAGCAGGTGTTTTTCATTACCCTAGCAAAACCTTAACTTTTATGTGGGAGATTCTTGCCATTAAGAGTTTTTAGCTCAATCTGGTTAAAAAAAAAAGAAAAGAAAAAGTCACCAATGAAGACTAATTACAAATTTACAGGAAGCAGGAAGAGACAGTAAACTGAAGACAAAAGTTAATACTAATACAAAACTACTGTCCTTTACAGACTTAGAGACTTATTCCAGGTTTACAGCATGATACTTCCAACTGTTTTATGTGCAAGTCTCCTCCCCCTCCAATTCATTCTACCTGTGAATTGACAGTTGGGGGTGGGCTGAGTAATAATCTACCTCTCCAAACCCATCTTTTACATCTTAAACTGACCTTAATCAAAACTAAGCTCAAAACATCATTAATAGATTAGGCTAGTCTCATAAATGCAGAAATACACAATATAAGACTGATTTGTCTCCATGCTTTCATTCATGTTATTTTTCATACCTACAATGTTATCTTTTTTCCAACATTTACCCAAATAGTGTTCACAGATCAAATCTACTTCTAACCACTTCAGCACTCACCTATTGTCTCCCTTCTTTGAATTTCCATAATGCAAATTAAATAATTTTCTAAAGTTAGCTGTTTTCCTCTATGTTGAATAGGAAGTTTCCTGAAAGAGGTGTCATATCAAAGTCTGTAACACTAACGGGAACACAACATTCAATGGATACTTACTAATTCAATAATAGTTCTGAATATGTATCTTTGATTTTTGGCTTCCTAATCCCCCTTTGCCTCCATATTGCCAGATACCAGAAAAAATATGTATTATTTTGTTTTTCATTTTACTAGCAAACATTAGATAGATCACTTAGAAAAATTTGAGGGTTAGTGAACATTGACATCAATCCTAAACTTATTTTACTTTTTAAATAGCCGAGTCGATCATCTCATTTCAGGACCACAAGAAAGAAAAGCTTTGTTACTAAAACACTAAAAAAGAAACAGTTATTTTTGCAAAATAAAAGAGAAAAAGACAATTGTTATTTCACAATATTTGAAAGAGCAAAGCAAATCTCTAGGTACAGAAAGACAAGCAAACTACAAAAAATCAGATTAGAAATTGGACAATCATTAACACTATACTTCTTCAGTATACTTACATTCACTGTCAAAACATGACATACTTAAAATATGGGGAAATAAATGTTTTCAAACGTTGTTTAAAAATTTGGTCAACCAGCCAAATTTCTCTAAACCCACTCAAGAAAACAATTTAAAAATAAAACAAACAAACAAAAACCTACAGCTTAAATACTCCTTTTCTGAACCTGAACTCTACTGTACACAGCACCATTTAGGGATATATATGACTGGAAAATGATCCATCATTCCATAAAGCTCCCACTCCATCCTCTTTGGGTAGGTGCTAAGAAATGTGCTTACTGATCAGGATTGTTAGGGCCAGAGACCCCATGTTGCCTGCCCTGTAACCTGCCACCTGAGTCAGGCCTTGCAAAACAGGCTAAGGCCAGTGGTCACTCTTCTCAGGAGCTGTGGCCTGAAGTCACACAGGACCTGAACCACCAGTTGTGCTGAAACAAAGAGGGTCTGTGTCATGGCCATGAACCCCATCACAAGGTTCCCTATTAACAGAAGTGACTAAAGCATAGCCGCTGGCATCCTGCTGAAGACTAATTATACCCTATCACCCCTTCCCCCTCTCAATCATTTCCCAGGAACAAGGACTATGTGTCTCCTGACAGCTATCCTTAATCAGAGGACATGTTCTTTCTCAAACACCCTACATCCTGGACTTTGGAGCCAACCAGCAAAGTGACCCATCCCCCTGAGGGTCTTCCATGCCCTTAAAAATCCCTCTATCCCCTCCGCTGGGGCTGTAGTCCTCTCAGACTCAGCCTGTCTGCTCGAACATTCTTCAATAAAGGCTTTGAACTGCACCACCCAACTCCTCCCCTCCTCTAGGCACAAACCTAACAAGTATCTAGTACTAAACTAGTGTAAACAGAGAAAATGTAAGGTAACTCTACCAAAGTGAAGAAAGAACATATACCCAAGAAAATAACTGAAGCCAGAAAAAGGTTGTTTCATAATACTTGCCAATTCAGCCTATCTGATGGCTCTTGTTTGTTTTCAAAAAATTGACTTCAAGGCCATACTGATTTTTTAAAAAAGGGACAGGGGCTAAGAAAAAGCTAAGTCACTGAATCAGAGCTAGAAGGGATTCTAATCACTTTACAAATGAGAAATGAGATTCTCATTAGGTCACACAGGTATAGTTGAAGCAAAAGATATTTACTGAGTGCTACACACTATGCCCACTCCCATACCACAATACTTCCCACTGATGCTCAGAAACATTTAAAACTTACATTTTCTTTAAGCAAATGTCTATATTAGGACAAGACGGCATCTACATCGCTAACAAGCGTGTTAGAATAAGCAAAGAAAAAAAAAAAAACTTTAAAGTAGGAGAATTTGTAATTCCAAACAATTTACCCGTCCTATCCTGGCTTTAAAAATGTACATGGTAGCCCTTGACTGGTGTCGCTCAGTGGGTTGGGTGTCATCCAACCAAAATGTTGCCGGTTGGATTCCGGGTCAGGGCACATGCCGGGGTTTTGGGCCAGGTGCCCAGTTGTGGCATGCAAGAGACAAGTAATAGATGTTTCTCTCTCCCCTTTCCCCTTTCTCTAAAAATAAATAACATCTTTTTTTTAATGCATATGATGTTATTCACCATTAAAAAGAGTAACACCAAGCTGGCAGGTGGCACAATGGATAAGGCACTGGCCTGTGAACCCAAAGGTTGCTGGTTCAATTCCCCAGTCAGGGCACATAACCAGGTTGCAAGCCAGGTCTCCAGCCAGGTCTATAGCTGGAGGCAGGTGAAAGGCAACCATACATTGATGTCTCTCTCCCTCTCTCTAAAAATAATAAATAAAATCTTAAAAAAAAAAAGAAAGAAAGAAAGAGTAACACCATCAAAAGATATCTCTACCCAAATTTCATGACCCAATAGTTTAAGGAAAATGACCCTAATCCTGTTGAGAAAATGATCTGTTTTTGTCACATCACACTAAAGAATTATCTCTGTCACAGGATTAAAGTACAGCCATCTGAGGACAAAAGTCTAGGCAGAAAAAGAAAAAATATTGAAATTTGATAAAGACCTCTCAGGAATATGGCATTTAGCTGTTTCAATGGCACCTTTTATCTAAGGATCTCAAAACAAATGTGACTAACATTACCAAGAACCTAACCTTGGCCCAATCAAGAAACATATCAATGACCTGGAGGGAATTCAACACTCCTGTTCTGAACTCAGCCCTTTGCTCTAAAAACAAGATCTAGTGTGTAAGAGTAGTGTAATATAATAAAAAATATGTATTTGGTCTTTGTCCCTCGTTCCCAGTACAGAACTCCTAAAACCCTTAGAACTACCTGAGGGATAAGTCTCTTGTTATTCATAAGAAAACCCTTTCAACCATACCTGAGTTTTTGCTAATAAAGTGACTGCCTCTTGGTGGGCTCCAAGATACTTCCAGAATGGAAGCTGGTTGCCAGAGAAACAAAACATGTGAATAGATGGCTGGAACCTTCCCGTTCTGCCTGCAATCTGGGAAAGCCAGAAAGGCTGGAGACTGAGTTAATCACCAATTCCAATGATTTAACCAATTATTCTAGGTAATGGAACCTCCACAAAAATACCTAAAGCAAAGGAGTTCAAGGAGATCCTGGATGATGAGCAACCTGAGGTACTAGAGTAGCGAGCCCAGAGAGGGCATGGAAGCTTCCCCATACCTTACCCTACGTGCTTCTTACATTTGGCTCTTTCTGAGCTGTATTCTTTATAAGAAACCTGTAAACATAAGTAAGTGGTGTTCCCTAGTTTTATGAATCATCCTAGGGAATTATCAAACCTGAGGAGGGGATTGTGAGAACCCAAAATTTATAGTGAAGCCAGAATTTGCTATGAATTACAGGTGGCCCAGGACTTGCAACTGGAACCTATAATGGGGACAGTCTTGTGCAACTGAACCCTTTAACTTGTAGGATCTGACACTAACTTACAGGTAAACAGTCAGAATTGAATTGAATTGTTGGACACCCAGTTGGTGTTACAGAATTAAACAACTAATTGTGGTGTGGGGAAAAAAACAAGCTAACTAGTACTAATTCCTAGTCTATTTTTGCAAACCTTGGAGATAAAATGGATTCAATGATATAAACTCTAGTTTCCTTGCCACACATGAACAAAGACCAAAAAAACTGAAGCGATGTTGTCAGAAAAGCTAATACTAACAATAATTAACATTAATTTTGTGCCATCTTTGTGCCAGGCACTAAACTTAGGATAAATTATTTCCAGTGTCTAAAACTCTAAAATATAGATATCGCCCCTAACAGATGTGAGAATTAAATTTCCCCATGCACACAGTGGCAGAGCTAAAGACTAAACCTAGTTGTTTTTTTTTAATTTTTTAAAATTTTATTGTTGTATTACATCCATTCCCTTTTTACTCCCCTCTGTCCCCTTCCCCACCCACCCACTCCCTGACAAAGTCAATCCCACTTGTTGTCCATGTCCATGGTTCTTCCATACTAGTTCCTTGACCAAACTGCTCCCCTTCTTTGCTTCCTTCTCCACTCTCCCCACATCTCCCTTCCCCCATCCCCTGCCCACTGAAGGTCTAGTCACTATATTCACGTATCGGTTCTGTTTTACTTGTTTTGTTCATTATTGTCCTGAAATGGGTGAGATCATATAGTATTTGTCTTTCACTGACTGGCTTATTTCACTTAGCACAGTACTTTCCAGTTCCATCCATGTTGTTGCAAAGGGTAAGAGTTCCTTCTTTCTTCCTGCTGTGTAGTATTCCACTGTGTAAATGTACCAAAGTTTTTTGATCCAATCATCCACTGATGGGCACTTAGGCTGTTTCCAGCACTTGGCTATTGGAAATAACACTGCTGTGAACATAGGTGTACATAGGTTCTTATGAATTGGTGTTTCAGGGTTCTTCGAGTATAGTCCTAGTAGTGGAATTGCTGGGTCAAAAGGCAGTTCCATTTTTAGTTTTTTAAGGAAACTCCATACTGTTTTCCACAGTGGCTGCACCAGCATGCATTCCCACCAACAGTGCACCAGGGTTCCCTTTGCCCCATATCCTCACCAACACTTATTGTTTGTTGATTTGTTGATGATTGCCATTCTGACAGGTGTGAGGTGGTATCCTAAGGTGGTTTTAATTTGCATCTCTCTGATGGCTAGTGATGTTGAGCATTCTTTCATATGCCTATGGGCCCTTTGTATGTCTTCCTCAGAGAGTTGTCTGTTCAGGTCCCTTGTGCATTTTTTTTTTGGGCTGTCTGTCTCCCTGGTGTTGAGTCACTTAAGTTCTTTATATATTTTGGAGATCAAACCCTTGTTTGAGGTGTCACTGGCAAATACGTTTTCCCATACAGTTGGTTCCCTTTTAATCTTGCTGGTGTTTCATTTAGCTGAATACAAACTTTTCCATTTGGTATAGTCTCATTTGTTGATTTGTTCTTTGATTTCCTTTGCCCTTGGAGAAGTATCAGTAAACATATTTCTGCATAGGATATCTAAAATTTTACTGCCCGTATTTTTCTCCAGGACCTTTATGGTGGCACTGCTTATGTTTAAGTCTTTTATCCATCTTAAGTTTATTCTGGTGTATGGTGTAAGTTGGTGGTCTAGTTTTATCTTTTTGCATGTTGCCATCCAATTCTCCCAACACCACTTGTTGAAGAGACTGTTTTCACTCCATTTTATGTTCCTTCCCCCTTTGTCAATTATTAATTGACCATAGAGGCCTGGGTTTATTTCTGGGCTCTTTATTCTGTTCCATTGATCTATATATCTATTCCTATGCCAGTACCAGACTGTTTTGATGATAGTAGCCTTGTAGTATAGTTTAATGTCAGGTATTGTGATTCCTCCTACCTTATTCTTCTTTCTCAAGATTGCTGTGACTATTCACAGGCGTTTTTGGTTCCATGTAAATTTTTGAAGTATTTTTTCTATTTCTGTGAAGTCTGTCATTGGTATTTTATTGGGATAGCATTGAATCTATAGATTGTTTTGGGTAGTATGGACATTTTAATTATGTTAATTCTTCCCATCCATGAACATGGTATATGCTTCCATTTATTTGTATCTTCCTAAATTTCTTTCTTCATTGTTCCGTAGTTTTCTGAGTACAGGTCTTTTACCACCTTGGTTAAATTTATTCCTAAGTACTTTATTTTTCTTGTTGCTATGGTAAATGGGATTTGTTTTCTAGCTTCTATTTCTGATGTTTCATTATTGGTATACAAAAATGCTTTTGATTTCTGGATATTGACTTTATATCCAGCTAGTTTGCTAAATTTGCTTATTAGATCAAGTAAGTTTTTGGTGGAGCCTATTAGGTTTTGTATGTACACTATCATATCATCGGCAAATAATGAAAGTTTGACTTCCTCCTGTCCAATTAGGATACCTTTGATTCCTTTTTCTTCTCTGATAGCTATTGCTAGAACTTCCAAAATGATGCTCAACAGAAGTGGAGAAAGTGGACAGCCTTGTCTCATTCCTGATCTAGGGGGAAAGCTTTCAGGTTTTGCCCGTTGAGTATGACTTTGGCTTCAGGTTTCTCGTATATGGCCTTTATGATGTTGAGGTATGCTCCCTCTATTCCCATTTTACTGAGGATTTTTATCATAAATGGTTGCTGTACTTTATCAAATGCCGTTTCAGCATCTATTGATATGATTACATAGTTTTTATCTTTCACTTTGTTGATGTGATGTATTACATTTATTGATTTACGAATGTTGTACCATCCTTGCATCCCTGGGATGAAACCCACTTGATCATGGTGTATGATCTTTGTAATGTACTGCTGGATCCAGTTGGCCAACGTTTTGTTGAGATTCTTAGCATCTATGTTCATCAGAGATATTGGCCTATAGTTTTCTTTCTTAGTTATGTCTTGACCTGGTTTGGGGATTAGAATAGTATTGGCTTCATAGAAAGACTTTGGGAGTCTCCCCTCTTCTTGGAATTTTTAGTATAGGTTGAGAAGAACAGGAGTTAATTCTTCTTTAAATGTTTTGTAGAATTCATCTGTGTATCCACCTGGTCTGGGGCTCTTGTGTTTTGTGAGATTTTGGATTGCTTCTTTAATCTTACTAGTTGTTACTGGCTTATTCAGGATTTCTGCTTCTTCTGGGTTCAGTTTTGATAGATTATACATTTCCTGAAATGTGTCCATTTCACCCAGGCTGTCATATTTCTTGTCATATAGTTGTTCGTAATAATTTCTTACGATCTTTTGTATTTCTAAAGTATCAGTTGTGACTCCTCCTCTGTCGTTTCTGATTCTGTTTATTTGGGTCCTCTCTTTTTCTTGATGAGTCTGGATAAAGGCTTGTCAATTTTGTTTATTTTTTCAAAGAACCAGCTCCTGGACTTGTTGATTCTTCAAATCATAGTTTGAATCTCTAAGTTATTTAGTTCTGTTCTGATCTTGATGATTTCCCTCTTTCTACTTGATCTGGGATTTGTTTGTTGTTGCTCCTCTAGTTCTTGCAGCTTTATGGTTAGGTTGTTTGTATAAACTTCTTTTGACCTTTTTAGGTAGGCCTGTATTGCTGTAAGTTTCCCTCTTAGGACTGCCTTTGCTGTGTCCCATAGGTTTTGGACTGTTGTGTGCTCACTGTCATTTGTTTCCAGAAACTTTTTTATTTCATCTTTGATCTCATTGTTAACATGTTAAGCATGTTATTCAGTCTCCATGAGTTAGAGTGTTTTTGTTTTTTTCCCTTCAGATTGGTTTCTAGTTTCAAGCCATTGTGATCTGAGAAGATGCTTGGTATGATTTCAATTTTCCTGTATTTGTGGAGGCTTGTCTTGAGACCTAACATGTGGTCTATCTGAGAGAATGTTCCATGTGCATTTGAAAAGAATGTGTATTTTGCTTCTTTGGGGTGAAAGGTTCCGTATATATCAGTTAGGTCCATTTCCTCTAAAGTGTTGTTCAATACCACAACATCCTTAGTGATTTTTTGTTTGGAAGATCTGTCCATTTTAGATAGTGGGGTAAAATCCCCTACTATTAGTGTGTTGCTGTCTATATCCTTCTTGAAGTCTTCCAAGATTTTCCTTATATATTTTGCAGCTCCTGTGTTGGGTGTATATATGTTTACCAGTTACTTCTTCTTGATGGATTGTTCCCTTCAGTATTATGAAATGTCCTTCTTTATCTCTTTTTATGGCCTTTATTGTAAAATCTATTTTGTCTGAAATAAGTATTGCTACCCCAGCCTTTTCTTCATGTCCCTTTGATTGATATATATTTTTCCATCCCTTCACTTTCAGTCTGTGTCGATCTTTTGTTCTGAGGTGGGTCACTTGAAGACAGCATATATGTGGGTCATGTTTTCTTATCCATTTGGCTACCCTATGTCTTTTGATTGGCGCAGTTAATCCATTTACATTTAAGGTTATTATTGATTGATACTTATTTATTGCCATTTTCCCACTTTGTACCTGTGTTCCTCTTTAGCTCTCTCTGTTTCTTCTTCTTCTTCTTTTTTTTTAAATCAGACCCTTTAGCATTTCTTACAATGCTAGTTTTGTAGAGATGTATTCTTTTAGGCTTCTTTTGTCTAGGAAACTCCTTACTTCTCCTTCCATTTTGAATGAGAGCCTCGCTGGGTAGAGTATTCTTGGTTGCAGGCCCTTTTTCCCCATTACTTGGAACATTTTTTGCCATTCCCTTCTGGCTTATATTGTTTCTGTTGAATAATCATTTGATAGCCTTATCAGAGCCCCCTTATATGTTATTTGCTGTTTCTCTCTTGATGCTTTTAGGATTCTCTCTTTGTCTCTGAAATTTGCCATTTTAATTACAATGTGCCTTGGAGTTGGTCTGTTTGGGTTGATCTTCATTGGAACCCTCTGTGCTTCCTGAACTTGAGTAATGTTTTCACTCATCATGTTAGGGAAATTTTCTATCATTACTTTTTTGAACAGCTTTTCCATTCCTTGTTTCTCTTCTCTTCCTGGTATCCCTATGATACGGATATTATTGTGTTTGATGTTGTCCTGCAATTCTCTTCAAACCTCTTCATTCTTGTTCAGCCTTTTTTCATTCTCTTGTACTATCTTGGAATATTTTTCTACATTGTCCTCCAACATTGTCCTGATCTGGTCCTCTGCTCCCTCTAGCCTACTGTTAATTCCTTCTACCGTATTCTTCAATTCAGAAATTGTGTTCTTCATTTCCTCCTGGCTCTTACTGATAGTTTCTAAGTTCTTTTTAATGCTAGTGTAGCTTTCAGTAAGTTCCTTGTAGCTTCCCTGGAGTTCTTTGTAGTTCCCCTGGAGTTGTTTATAGTTTTCTTTGAGCTGGCTGAGCTCGTTGAGCTTCTCTATCATCATTCTTTTGAATTCCATATCTGATAGTCTGTTTGCCTGTTTCATTTAGTGATCTTTCTGGGGACTCTTCCTTTCCTTTTAGTGATGGACTGATTCTTTTTTCCCCATTTTGGGTGTCTGTTGTTGCTTGTTTTTGTCTTGGATTAATCTGCTTTGCTTCCCTGCCTTTATAGAGCACCCTTTTGTGTTAGGAGATTTGTGGAGTTCAGTGTCACAGTCTCCTAGATTTCCTCCACTTGTTGCTGTTGGGGTGGCCTTTATGTCATTAACTTGGGCTGTCTGGTTGTATTTTGGATTTGTATGTGTTGCTCCTTTCCTTCCAGTTGGTTGATTGAGAGACGCTCCTTCTATCCTTTCTCATACACTGCTTTTGGGCTGCTCCTAAAACAGAACCACCAGTCCAGGCAAAGTAACCACACCTTCAAAGATATCTTTCTCCTTTGATCCCCCTTTTGACTGCCTATGAACCTAGCTATATACCCATACCCTCCAAGATAACCCCTGCTTTTAATCACACCCTCAGCTGCAACTAAGTAAGTCTTAATAGGGATGTAGATATGATAAGACTGTTGTATGAGGGGGAAAAATGATTAAGTTGACTAAAGTATAGATAATTTTGAAAGGTACAAAGGAGTAGCAAAGATAGAAGGTATATGAGAGAGAAAGCCACTTATCTATTCTATATAAATGAGGAGGGGGAGAATCAGAAAGCCTCAAGTACGAGTGAACAGTATAAGCCTATACACATAGTTGCCGCATCTACCTCCATGTTCACTCTTAATAATCCCTGATTGGTCCAGGTGGATCCAGGACCTGTGTGCTTTTAGCAGAAAAAAAGAATGTGGAGTCCCTAGTAGCATACCCACAGAAAAAGAAAGAAAGAAAGAAAAAAGAAAGAAAGGGTTTAAGTGGCTGGGGAGGGGAGGAATACTTAGATTGAGGACTGGGAATGAATTGTAGCAGGAGAGTGAGTAGACTTTAAAACAAGAGGAGGAGGAGGGTCTTGGGTAGTTAGGTGGATTGAGATAGGGAGGAGTAAAAATATGTGAATTGGGATACACTATGGTATAAACAGTATTTACTTAAAATGCACTAACTGTGAGGGTTGGAAGTAACTTTTGAAAAGGATATGTTAGGGATTAATAGTTCATGTAGCTCTCGGTGTAACTGAGGTGCTTGAGATTAGCAGCGATCCCTTTCCTGAGTCTGCCTCTTTTTCTTGGTCAAGTCTCTGCAGTCTACAGTCAAGCTGTGTGGTCTTGGAGTGGCAGGGCCTATGGCTGTCAGTCAGGGCTGATTCTGAGTGTCAGCCCCCAGGTAGGCTGAGCCTCCAGTAGCCTAGGTGGGTTTCTGTGCTGCTGGTGTTTTGGGGCCCTCCCTTCTCTCACTGGTTCTGTGTGAAGACGTGCAGGTGCTTCTGTGGTGTCTATGGCTGCTCCTCCCGCTCCAGCTCCTGGAGGAGGTCCCTGCTTGTGATGGGCATCTGGCTCCAATGTGGGGTGGCCTGCAACCTCACTGGCTCCTGTGACAGCTGGCTCTCCCCCTGCAGCTCCAGGAGGAGGTAGCTACTGTCTGCTAACAGCACCTGGCTCCCCAGGCAAAGGTTAACCATCCAAGCAGTCCAGCTCTTTGAGGAATTTTTCACTGCCACCTCTGTGATGCGGGCCTGGCTCCCCAGAGGATCTGCAGCACAGTCCGCAGGCTTACACTACACCTCCCCCCACCCAGCTCCTCGAGGAGGCCTTTGTTGCCTGCAATGGGTGCACTGGTTGCACTAGCTGCAAGTTCCTGGTGCACAGTTTCAAGTTTTTGTAGGAGCCTGCGCACTGGTGTGGGTGCTCAGGGTTGGGCCTCCCCCCTAACTGGGTCTCCGAGCTGCCCTTTCCCCAGGTGGTGCGGTGGCACAATTTTCAGCCCTCTCACCCCTCCAGCAGGTGCACTTCCCTGCTCCCCAGCTCCTGCTCCCCACAGGTCTCTCCTCCTCCGCCTCTGGCCCTGGGAGGCACTTCCTCTCTCTCTGCCTCCAGAGCAAGGCTCTCACACAGTCCCTCCCCTGCAGAAGTTCGATTCCTTATTCCCTCCAGCATTTTCACTCACTGTCCACACTTCACTGCTCAGATTCCTACTCACCAGGGAGCCTGGAGCTGTCTTCAGTTAGAGCTGCCCCTCTGGGTAGAGCTGTCACTGCCCAGAGCCGACCTTAGCCCACCGGCCGGCAGGTTCAGAACTGTCTCACCTGCTCTCCTGTAGGTCTCTGCAGCCTCTGGGCTGTGCACCCCTGAGTCCAGATGCTCATCTAATTCTTAGGGACCTGCAGACATCTCATGCTCCCTATCCTATCCTCCAGCTGCTCTGGCACTCAAGAACACCATCAGCACTGCTCTCTACTCTGTCACCATCTTTCTCTAAACCTAGTTTTAACACACAAATTCCTGACTTCTACATTACAGCACTTGGCACATATAAGAAGCAACCAATTAATGTTTCTCACATTGATGTTTTTCCCCTCTTCTCTCCTTTTTCCTCTCTAAAATCAATATGCATGTCCTCGAGTGAGGATTAGAGGGGGAAAAAAAGAGAGATATGCTCAATGAAAATAATAATATAAAGCCTCTAAATTCTAATCTACTCAAGGGCTAAATTCTCCAACTTCTTCTGTTTCTATTCACTTCCTTTGTGATCTCATTCATAGTTCTGACTTTAAACACACCTGTTTTGACACCATCAAGAAGTACACCTCTAACAATTCTTCCTCCTAAACCATAAATTCATAAATCCAACTACCTACTGAATACCTCTACTAAGTCTAATAGGTATCTATAACATAGCATGTCCAAAACTGAGCTACTGTTCTTTCTCTCTGCACTTGTTCTTTTCATGTTCCCCCATCTCAATAAACGGTATCCTTCCAAGAACTAAGAGCAAAAAAACCCTGTAGTTGTCCTTAACCCACTCCTTTATTTCCCAGCATCCATCTAATCTATCAGCAAAACTAGCTGTCTTTACTTAAAATACATATCCAGAATTGGATCATGTGTCATCATATTCATTGTTACCCCAAGGGCCAACTGTCATCTTCTCTCACTTGGATTACAGCAATAGCCTTCAAACAGCTATTCCTGCTTTTTGCCTTTGCCCAATCCACCATCAGTCCATTACCAACACAGCAGCCAGAGTAATGATAATGTTGAAATGGAAATCAGATCATATCATACCACTGCCCAAAACCCTCCAAAGACTTTCCATTTTACTTTCCACTTCACTCAGTTTCTAAGTCCTAAAAAGAACCAACAGGACCAGCAGCAACTGAGAGCTTATCAGAATGGGCCCCACCTCAAACGTCCAAAATTACAATCTGAATTTTAACAAGAACACCCTAGGTAATTCATGTGCACATTAAAATCTGAAAAATATTTGCATAAGTCAACACAACATAAGCATCCATCCTCCACAACCCTCAGGCAAGCTTTTGTCTCAGGACATTTGCACTTGCCATTTGCTATGGCTGGAATGCTCTTCTCTTATATCCTCTTACCTCTTACAAAACTTTATTGAAAGGTTACCTTATCTATGAGGCTTGTGTGAATACTCAATCCTTCCTCTCAATATGCCATATTCCTTTCCTACTTTTACTTTTCTCATTAGAACTTGTCATCATAATTAAAACACTGCATGTTTACTTATCTTGTCTAGTCTACCTCCCCATATACTATATAAAAAAAGCTCTATGAAGACAGAGTTTTATCAGTTTTCTTCCCCAGTGCCCAGAATACAGCACCAACTCAATATTTTTTTAAAGATTTTATTTATTTTCAGAGGGGAAGGAAGGGAGAAAGAGAGGGAGGGAAACATGGATGTTTAAGAGACACATTGACTGGATGCCTTTCTCATGCTCCCAACTGGGTACCTGGCCCACAACTGAGGCATGTGCCCTGACTAGGAATTGAACCAGTGACCTTTCAGTTCACATGCTCAATCCACTGAGCTGCACTAGCCAGGGGTAATTCCATATTTTGAAATAAATAAGATAATAAACAAATAAAAGTTTCTCTTTAAAACACTATCTAATAGATTGTGTAAACGATTCATTACCACACAAATGGATGTTTTCTCAGCATCACATTCAACAAATCTACTTTTAAAAAATATACTGCCCTGGCTGGTAGCGCAGTGGTTAAGGTGCCGGCCTGCGAACCCAAAGGTCACAGGTTCGATTCCCCAGCCAGGGCACATAACCAGGTTGCAGACCAGGTCTCCAGTCAGGTCTGTGGCTGGAGGCAGGTGAAAAGCAACTGTACATTGATGTCTCGCTCCTTCTCTGCCTCTCTCCCTTCCCCTCTTTCTAAAAAATAATGAAATAAAATATTAAAAAAAAAAAAATGTATAAAAAAAAATAAAAAATACTGCACCCTACTTAAGGCATTGTAAACACTACTGTTCATCCACGATTAAGGATAGAAATTTTAAAATCTGATTCACGATGGGAATGTACCACCAATTTAGTTTGGAGAAATAAAAACTGAGTCTTTGAGTTAAAAGAGGTATGCCTGCAGCTCTCCACAATGCAAAAACAGTCTTTTATATCAGAGATTTTTAACCTTTCCCATCTCATGGCACACAAATTAATTACTAAAATTCTGCAGCACACCAAAGAACGTATTTTTTGCCGATCTGATTTTTAAAAAAAGGTGTAACTTTGATTTACAAAAATAATAACAATAATTACCTACCCTTTTTGCTCCAAAGTAACTTTTTAAAAAATCAGGTGCCTATACTTATATAATGATCTCTGCTATCAAACACTAACCAATCAGACACAATCTTATTATGCAATATGACGAATAAAATGCACTTCTAGCCCTGGCTGATGTGGCTCAGTGGACTGGCACTGGCCTACGAACCCAAAGGTTCCTGGTTTGATCCCCCAGTGAGGGCACATAACCAGGTTGCAAGCCAGGTCTCCAGCCAGGTCCTTAGCTGGAAACAGATGAAAGGCAACCATACACTGATGTTTCTCTCCCTTTCTTCCTCCCTCTTTGTCCTTCTCTCTGAGAATAATGAATAAAATCTTTTTTAAAAATGCTTATCTATTATATGACCTACATATTTATGGTTCAGACAGGGTATTCACACTAGATGACTACTGGCGTGTTGGCTGTTGTCGTTATTTTATTTGACAATCTAAGTGAAACAGAGGTTAGTGCCTCTGCCTAAAAATTCAAGTATGGCATATTTTAAAAATTCTTATAGCACATCAGATGAATATTGCTGTTTTATATCAACAAAAGTCTTCCACACAAATCTTCTCATCTGATCCTCAATAATCCCTTCAAGTCTGTGTGAAGCAAGTAACAAAATGCCAATTTTAGAGATGAGAAAACATATTTTAACTCTCAAAACATGACAGTAATAATGTCAAAACTGGAACTGAAGTATTTTGATTTCTAAAATATATCTCCTCTTGCAAATGGTATTGAAACAGACTATAAAATCCTAAAGTCATATATTATGCTGAAGATACTAAGCTTTCTCAAACTGTTCAGTGTCTATGCAGGACAACAAACAAATTCAATTCAACAAAGTCACAATTTCAACCTGAAGAATAAGACTTCAGTTTTCTTCCTGTTTCCTATAAGTCTAACCCAGAGTCCAATGACATTTAGGAATAATTGAAGAAATTAGTTGTTGACTTTGGGGGAAATGGGTGGGTGGGGAGGGGGACAGAGGGGAGCAAAAAGGGGATGGATGTAATACAACAACAATAAAATTAAATTAAAAAAAAAAGAAAAAGAAATTAGTTGTTATAGCCCTAGCAGTGTGGATCAGTTGGTTGGACATCATCCTGCAAATTGAAAGGTTGCAGTTCAATTCCCAGTCAGGGCACATGCCTGTGTTGTGTGGTTTCAGTCCCCATCTGTGGCACATGTGAGAGGTAACTGATAGATGTTTCTCACTCACATCAATGTTTCTCTTCCTCATTTTCTCCCTCCCTTCCCCTCTCTCTAGAATCAGTAAAAAAATACATTTTTTTAAATTAGTTGTTATATTGAACATCAATAAAGTTCTTATTAAGCTATGACATTTGCTAGAAAAAGGAACAGTACAAAGGAAGTTGGAACAAGTGAATTGAGAACTAGGCTCTACTGAGGAAAGAATCAAGATTATAACATTATTTTATTACTTCTATGAATGCCTAAGTGTTGTGATTTTGCAATAAAAGAAAAAAAACATACCTCCTTAAAATCCTAGCACAACAGCTTTCCTTTCTTTGCATAGATGAGGATGAAAAGTTGTAATCCAAAATGTTTCCCAAGAAGTTCTTTTTCAAAAAGACATAGAAATAGAAGATCCGTATGAAAAGAAATCCAATTGGAGTCTGTGTCTTCTAAATCTTGTGATCAAGAGCAACTGTTCACCAAGTGTCAGCATCTGAAGAAAGTACTAACTGTGGTTGTATCTTCTGGAGAGTGTAACACCTGCTGGGACGAATAAGCAAGAGGAGAAGAAATACTACTGAATTCAAATGAGTGGTGGGTAAACAGTTACCAGTCATTAAGTCTCAACATTTTCTGTATTAGTGACCATTTAAAGATCACATGAAGTCCTGGCTGGTGTGGCTCAGTGGATTGGGACCGGTCTACGAACCCAAGGGTCATTGGTTCAATTCCCAGCAGCGTACATAACCGGGTTGCCAGCCAGGGCTCCAGCCAGGTCCTTAGCTGGAGGCAGGTGAAAGGCAACCATACATTGATGTTTCTCTCCCTTTCTTCCTCCATCCCTCCCTGCTCTTCTCTCTAAAAATAATGAATAATAAAAAATCTTTAAAAAAATAAAAGATCACAAGAAAGTAAATACAAGTGGGCAAGCCAACTGACAGTGGGGTTATCTATAACAGCAATCAAAGGTACACTTAGCAGTTGATCCAGCTCCCTAATTAATAATAAAGAAGTAGTACAGTAGAACCAAGATGGAAGAAGGCTAAGTGGAGCCACACCAATCTCCTCCCAACACCAAACTGGAATTACAAATTGGGGAGAAATTATCCGGAATAACCAACAGAGTTATTACTGGAGAGAAGTCTTATTACCACGGACAGAACAGAAGAGCCAATTCATCACGTGACTGGTAGGAAGTGCAGAGACAGAGGGCTGCCGGGGCTCCAAAGGGCAGCAGCTGAAGGGACAGAGAAACATCTCAGCAGCTGAGAGTTCCACCAGAGAAGGATGGGATATAAACCCCAACTGGGTTTCCTAGCCTACAGCAACACAGTTGAGAGTAAAACAGCACCCAGCCATGAAAAGCAAAAAGCCACCAGGTTTAGCTGGCTTGACAGAGAGACCAAGTTCTTAAAGGGGCCACACACAAAAATACAGTGGCACCCACCTACCCTGGGCTCCAGCCCAGGGCAGAGTGGACTAGAGAGGCTTGGGGAAGGTTTGGGTCAGTGGCTATAGGGGGAAAGTTGAGGAAGCAACCCGTGAGCTCAGTGCTGACCCATCCCCCATACAGCCAGCAGACCACTCTTCTCCAAAGGGTGGAGCCTGAGGGGAAGCCACAGCCCCACCCACAGGAATTAATCCTCCCAACCCAGCAGTGCCTAAACCCACCTTGGGATCCCAGGTTGATTGGATTAACAACTAAAGGAGATAGGCAAAAACAGTGTCTCTCTGGTCCTCTCCAACTGGCTGACTACACCCACACTGGGACAGGAGCGGACTTCACCAAGCACAGAGCCAGGAAGTTAAAAAAGTGAACCTCTACACCACAGAAGGTCACACCACTAAGACAGTAAGTCAGAGCAGACCAATCTAAGAAGCAGAAATGAACAAGAGCCACTTAAAATGGAGAGACAAATAAACCATCAGCAAATGGAAAGGAGGAATCCCCAGGAAGAGTGCAAAATGAAATAGAGGCAAGTACCCTATCAGACATGGAATTCAAAATGATGATGATGGAGAAGCTCAATGAGCTCAGTAAGTTCAAAGAAAACTACAAACAGCTCCAGGGGAACTACAAAGAACTCCAGGGAAGTTACAAGGAACTTACTGAAAACTACACCAGCATTAAAAAGGACATAGAAACCATCAATAAGAGCCAAGAGGAAATGAAGAATACAATTTCTGAATTGAAGAACACAGTAGAAGGAATCAAAAACAGACTAGAGAAAGCAGAGGATTGGATCATCGAGCTAGAGATCAATGTAGAAAAAAAATTCCCAGGCAGTGCAACAAAATGAAAAGACTGAAAAAGAACGAAGAGGTTTTAGAAGAGCTGCAGGACAACGTGAAACATAGTAACATCTGTATCATAGGGATACCAGAAGGAGAAGAGGAGGAGAAAGGCATAGAAAACCTCTTTGAAAACCTAATGACAGAAAACTTCCCTAACTTGAGGAGAAAAAGTCATGCAAGTTCAGGAAGCACAGAAGGTCCCAAGGAAGATGAACCCAAACAGGCCCACTCCAAGATATATCATCATGAAAATGGCAAATTTCAAAGACAAGGAGAGAATCTTAAAAGCAGCAAGACAGAAACAGCTAATAACATACAAGGGGGCTCCCATAAGGTTATCAGCTGATTTCTCCACAGAAATACAATAAGCCAGAAGGGAATGGCAAAAAATAATTCAAGTAATGGTAAACAAAGGCCTGCAACCAAGAATACTCTACCCAGCAAGGCTCTCATTCAAGATAGAAGGAGAAATAAGGAGCTTCCCAGACAAAAAAAGACTAAAAGAATACATCTCTACCAAACCAACATTTCAAGAAATGCTAAAGAGTCTGCTATAAAAATAAGTAAACAAATAAAATGAAGAAACAGAGAAAGCCAAAGAGGAATACAGACACAAAGGGAGAAAATGGCAATGAATATGTATCAATCAATAATAACCTTAAATGTAAATGGATTAAATACACCAATCAAAAGACATAAGGTAGCCGAATGGATAAGACAACATGACCCACATATATGCTGTCTTTCAAGAGACCCACCTCAGAACAAAAGATTGACACAGATTGAGAGTGAAGGGATCGAAAACTATATATCAAGCAAAGGGACATGAAAACAAAGCTGGAGTAGCAATACTGATTTCAGATAAAATAGATTTTACAATGAAGGACATAAAAAGGGACAAAGATGGACATTTCATAATACTTAAGGGAACAATCCAACAGGAAGAAATAACTTTGATAAACATATACGCACCCAACATAGGAGCTCCGAAATATATAAGGAAACTCTTGGAAGACTTCAAGAAAGACATAGACAGCAACACACTAATAGTAGGGGATTTTAATACCCCACTATCAATAATGGACAGACCTTCCAAACAAAAAATCCCCAGAGATGTTGTGGCATTGAACAACTCTCTAGAGGAAATGGACCTAACTGATGTATACAGAGTCTTTTACCCCAAAGAAGCAAAATACACATTCTTTTCAAATGCACATGGATCATTCTCCAAGAAAGACCATATGGTATGTCACTAGACAAGCCTCCACAAATACAGGAAAATTGAAATCATACAAAGCATCTTCTCAGATCACAATGGCTTGAAACTAGAAACCAAATTCAAGGGAAAAACCCAAAAATTCTCTAACTCATGCAGACTGAATAACATGCTTTTAAGCAATGAAGGGGTCAACAATGAGATCAAAGATGAAATCAAAATGTTCCTGGAAACAAATGACAATGAACACACAACAGCCCAAAACTTACGGGATACAGCAAAGGTAGTTCTCAGGGGGAAATTTATAGCAATACAGGCCTTCCAAAAAAGGTTG
>PVIW01006114.1:62560-93237 GCA_004026585.1 Noctilio leporinus
TGGTCAGGGGGAACAGGGTTGGGGGGAGGGGGGAGGCAGAGGCAAAGAAGGGGAGCAGCTTAGACAAGAACCTAGTATAAAGGAACCATGGACATGGACAACAGGTGGGATTGACTTTGGGGGGAATGGGTGGGTGGGGAGGGGGACAGAGGGGAGCAAAAAGGGGATGGATGTAATACAACAACAATAAAATTTAAAATAATAAAAATAAAAAATAAAATAAAATATCCAGAACAGGCAAATCCATAGGAACAAAAATCTGACTAATGACTGCCAGTCTGTGGAGGACTACTTAATGACTATGATCTTTCTTTTAGGAGTAATGAACATGTTCTGCAGTTAGATAGTGGTGGTGGTTGCACATCACTGTGAATGAACTAAAAGCCTCTGAACTGTACATTTTAAATGGTTAAAATTGTGAGTTTTATTATGTGAATTTTACCTCAATACAAAAAATGTTTCCAAGTGTTAGTTGCCTAGTACCTGTATCTCCTACTACTTAATAAAATGCTGTGTTCCTAAAAATCATTCAAAAATACTTTTTAAAATTTAATATTCTGGAAAAGGCAAAACTGGAGAGATGGCTATCAGATCAGTGGTTGCCAGGGGCTGGTATGGGGGTTAAAGAGGTGAGACACAAATTGTCTAGAGAAGTTAAACTACTCTATATGATAATGTAATGGTGAATGTATTTAAAAGTTTATCAAAACCCATATAAATTTAAAGCACAAAGAATATATGCAAAATTTGTAATAATCATTTAAGAAATAAAGGGATCTCAGCATGGAATGCAAAATATGACAAAACAATCTAAATTTATTACAAATATGAAACCACCTCACAAAGGAGATCGAAGAATATGGTGCTGACCTAGGCTGGAAATGAGTGGAGTCTGTAAGACTAAAGAGAATAAAAAGGATCCATAAGCACTGTAATCTGGTTGATATTCATAGCTGTTTCCCACAGGGACACAGACAAACCATTCTAAAACCACTGTATATGTATACTAGAATTGAAAAATTAAGTAAATGGGTGGCTGAATTTCTTACTGGTAAAGTGAAAGAGGTTAGAATGATCAATGTGTCAAGGAATGAGAGCTGGAGATTATCAGTATGAATTCATGTTTCACTTAACACAGAGACAAATGGTTACACACGGAACTACTTATAGATATATGCATACACATAGGTTAATATATACACATATATCTCCTCACTACCTCACTCAAGAGAGCCTAGAAGCAACAATACTCTAATAGTAACTAGCACACTTAGCACCCAGATCTTGGTTTCTAACACCATTTTCCAGAAAGAGGAAAACCAGGGCTCCTTGGAAAAATGACCAATTATAAAACTGGAGCATGGTATATAAAAGATGAGCCAGAAGCATTTTATGTAGCCAGAAAGAAAATTGCTTACACAAATATAACATTGTAGTGTGTCAAAGGGAAAGGATATAGAAGCCAACTGAAAAAGCTTCCCATGACCAAAGCTGGAACAATTGGAGCGAAGAAATTTATGTAGATACTCCACTCTTAACAAAGTGGAGCATAACTCATCTTTCATTAAGTGTGGGCTCTGCAATAATGACTTTCTTCTAGAGTACAGAACAGGAAGAACAAAAGGGTAACTTTACAGTGAAGAAAACAAATACTACCTCAAGCTGGGGGATCAAGGTTAACATTAATACTGAAACATTACATACTGTAATATGTACTCTTGATACGTGATAAGGACACTCTCCCTCAGTGGTCTTCTTTTGAAAATCACATTACCTCAATCTAACCCTTAGAAAAACATCAGACAAATCCCAATAAGAGGACTTTGTACAAAAATGCCCAATCAGGGCCCTGGCTGGTGGTACAATGGATAAGGCACCAGCTGGCAAACCCGAAGGTTGCTGGTTCAATTCCCAGCCAGGCCACATAACCAGGTTGCAAGCCAGGTCTCCAGGCAGGTCTATAGCTAGAGGCAAGTGAAAGGCAACCATACATTGATATCTCCCTCTCTCTGCCTCTCTCCCTTCCCCTCTCTTTAAAAATTATAAATAAAATCTTTAAAAGAATTTTTAAAAAAATGTAAATGCCCAGTTATTTTTAAAATTGCCAATATCATTAAAGACAAGGGAAGTCTAAGAAATTGTCACAAACAAGAGGAGCTAAGGAGACATGATTATTAAATGTAATGTCGCATCCTGAATGGGATCCTAGAACACAAAAAAGGGATATTAAGGAAGAAACTGTGGAACTATGAAGCAAGTACAGACTTAGTAATATGTATCAATATTGGTGCATTATGACAAATGTACCACACTAATGTAAGAAGTTAATAATAACAGCAGCTGAGTATGAGAGACAGGAATTCTCTGTACTATTTTTATAGTAATTTAGTAAATCTAGCACAGTTCTAAATTTTTTAAAATTATTTTAAAAGTTATCTTAATTATAAAGTATTTATGATCTATTGCATGACTGAAATTTTATACAGTGCACTTGGGCATAAAAGTTGCCTAAAACATGGACTTGGCCCTCAAGAAGTTTGTTGTGAGGTAAGACAAATGCTCACGAAAAGCATAAAATACAAAAATATTAAATTAAGACATACAGATAAAACAGTATTAAGAAATAGTCAAACCTCAGTTCTCAAACATCTCCCATCTCAAACAATTTGGGTTTTGACCAAGCTGTTTACAGAAAAAATGTCTCAGCTACCAAATAAAACTTTAGTTCCTGATCCAAAAACCTATTATGCTGACACACTATTTCTAACAGAAAAAAAAATTTATCCACTTTTTAACAAATTGCTTATTGAATAGCCTTTCAGAACAAATTAAGTTCAAGAACCAAGGTCCCACTATATAGAGAAGGTCTAGAATTATGAGGGAAGGCACTGCCAAGGATATAAAACTTGAGTATGTACCTTAAATGTACTACTTCAGGGGATCGAAGTAAAAGAAACAATAAATTGGTACAGCTACAACCCGAAAGGTAAAGAAATAACAAAAAAATTAAAAGAAATGAAAATATTTAGCCCTGAGAAAAGTGAAGACTTACAGGGAAAACATAATAGCAATGCTCAAATACTTAAAGGGTCATGTAGCAGACCTAAGAATAACATCATATACCCCTTTCACTTACTAGCTGACCTCTGGTAAAATGCTGACCACTCAAGGACATAGAGCATGGGTGGCAAACACAAGGCCCACAGGCCGAATAAAACCCTCCACCTTGTTTTATCTGGACCGGCACCTTCAGCCTGGCACCGTTTCTACCCTGCTCCCTTAACTGTTCAGGAGCAGTTACATTTATACAGTCCTAAAATTACATTTGGCCCTTTTAAGGCAATTGCAAGGCTGATGTGGCCCCTGGTGAAAATGAGTTTGACACCCCTGACATATAGAGTGACAGCTGTTCAGTAGAGCCACAAGAGGAAATGCCAATTTGGAAAGACAGGAAGCAGGTGGCCTAGTTCTTCTCTATAATTTTCCAAAGGACAGTGTGCATGTGAGCCCGATGAAGCAAAAATTTAATTCAAACCCTGCATTTATTAACCACTTACCATGTACCAGGTGCTTCCTTATATATTATCTTATTTAATATTTAACATATCTATAAACATGTATTAATGTAATAGAGGCTTAACATAAAAATAAAATAAAATAAACCCTGCAAGGAAACAGGCACACATTAAAATTCTCCACCCTCCACCACTCTGACAGGGATTTGACAGGTATTTTAAAAAGCAAAATTGTATGAAGGCCTACATATCTATATAATTTATTTCCTCTTGCTCCTTCCTTCAGTCAAGTTCAGAGGGCTCTCAGTCTGTGGAGAGCATAAGAATGATATACAATTATTTGTGCAAAAGCATGCACATTAGACTTTTTAAGCAATGTAAAGGGTTTTCATCTTAGGTAATTTTTGTCTTGTGCACTGACTTTAGAACCAAATCCTGGGAATGATTTGCAGCCCCACTGTAGGCTTACTGCATCTAAGGTAGCATCATTGGAAGGAGATAAGAGAGGTTGAATCCTACTACAATCTGAGGAAGAATACTTCAACAATTAGAGCTACCTAAAAATAACATAAGCTACCTCAAAGTAATAAATTTTCTGTCATCAAAAGTGTTCAAATAGAGGCTGAAAAAGTCAGTGAGAACATTTAGGAGAGCAACTAAGTAAGAACTTAAGATCTTTTCAAGTCTTAAATTCTAAAGGGTGTGCACGATACATTGGTAATAACTTTGTATATCCTTATTTCACATGCTTATTAATTTTGAAATACTGCTTACAAGGTTATGATTTAACATCATTATTTCAGATATAAAGTATTAAATTCTGAGAGCAACTGTCATATCATCATATCAAAGAAATACGATGTTAGAGCAACCATAATTTCTGGACTGAGTGCAGGGTAAACTAAGGAAATTGCAGACTTCAACAATATCCCTTTACGTATGGTTGACAACATGAAGGTACATGATGCTGATCCTGATGTCGCCATCCCAACAAGGAAAATGCATAAGGTATGCAAGGATCGCACAAGTTCACAGAATCCAGGAGATCATCAATGAAGATCCAGGAAAGTCAATGCACTCCATAGCAAAAGAACGACAGATATTGGATGCAACAGCTACTGAGATTATTGCTGAAGATACCAGATACAGATTGTATGTTCTTAGAAGAGGCCAGTTTATGACACAGCAGATAAAGGCAGGGTGCTTTGAAAAAGCATGGAAACTGCTAACAGAAGTGAAAAATTCCAAAGGAAAAAACCCTCTGATTTTCTTCTCTAATGAAAACAATTTTCAGCAGGACCAAATAGTCGACAGAAGAAACAACAGGTGGCTCTGTGTAATCTTAATGAAATCTCAATTGTCATGAAAACGAAATTTCCTGCTACAGTGATGGTGTTAAGTGTTGTTAGCAATGAAGGACATATCATGACCCTGCCATTTTTTTCCCACAAGGCTTGAAGGTGACTGCTGATGTTTACCTTGACGTTTTGAGAGAAGTAGTTGTACCATGGATGAAGCAAGTTGCAAATGGACGTCATCTTATCTTCCAACAAGATGGTGCACCAGGACTTAATGCCAAAACGGTACAAGAATTTCTCAGTGTCAGCATTCTAAATTCTGGTCAAAGAAAATCTGGCCACCTAGTTCACCAGATGCAAATCCTTTAGACTATTATGTATGGAGCATTTGTGAGAGAGAACTTAATAAACAACCTCATTCCAATAAAGAAGCCGTTAAAGGTAAAATTGAAAACATGATGTCCATGGATAAAGAGAAGTTCATTAAAGCGTGCTCAAGAATCCAAAGTTGAATCGTCTATTATTGCAGTAAACTGAGACTTTTTGACCAATTTAAAAAATAATGACTACGTTTATGTATTTATATGTATAAGAATAAATTTATTTTGAAATGTAACACTTTTGTGGTATGTTATTTTACTAAAATTTTGCCACTTTTATCACTAGTACCCTGTATAATGGGTAGACAGGAGGGCAACCTAGTTAAGAACAGCACAGTAAGAAAGGAAGGAAGGAAGGAGGGAAGGAGGTATGAGGGAAGGGGGAAGGGGGAGCAGGGAGGAGGGATGGAGTGGGGAAGAAGGGGCAGGGGGGAGGGAAACAGAGAGACAGACAGACACAGAGGCAAGAATGACATACTATGTGTGAAAGTTCCATACTGGGGAACACAGAATCAGCTCATTTCCACCTGCAGATCTTTGCACTTCCTGCTTCATCTGCCAGGAAAATTTTTGCAGCTTTGAAGCCACAACTCAAATACCTTCTCCTTAGTGAGGCCTCTCCATCATCCCAGCCTGTCACCCCAGCCTGCCACAATCACTTGCCTCATCAGCTTATTTTCTTCATATCAGCATTCAGCAAACTTTTTCTACAAAGGGTCACACTACATACATACAGCCTACAGGCCAAATCCAGCTTGCCCCATGTTTTTTGAATGACCTTATGAGATAAGAATGGTTTTTACATTTTCAAATGGTTAAAAAATTGAAAAATAATATTTTGTGACAGGAAAATTATATGAAATTCAAATTTCAGTGTCCAAAGTTTAAGTACAACATAGACAAGCTTGTTTATACTGCCTGTGGCCATTTCTGCACTAAAACAACAAACCTGAATAACAGAAACAGAGACTGTATAGCCCACACTTACTTTCTGGTCCTTTATAGAAAAAGTTTGCTAATTGCTGACTTTGAGCATTAACTGATATTATCTTGTCCATTTGTTTCTTTGTTATCCTCATACACACAGAATAAAGCTCAATGAAGGCAGGGACCTTTGTCTGCTTTGTCGTCATCCCCCCACCCTCACCCCCGCAGCCGCATGGGCTGCGTAGAAATCTTGGAACAAAATAAAGGCTCAATAAATATTTGATGAATAAATCAATGAGTGATCCATAAAAGCCATGCTGAAGAGTTTAAACTTAAGTCCTCAGCCACGACAGGTTTTGTATATGAGACAGGAATAGGAAACTCTTGCAGACCCTGGCCAG
Organism: Noctilio leporinus; assembly: GCA_004026585.1. Taxonomy (NCBI): domain Eukaryota; kingdom Metazoa; phylum Chordata; class Mammalia; order Chiroptera; family Noctilionidae; genus Noctilio; species Noctilio leporinus. The sequence continues at coordinate 69,082 of PVIW01006114.1, forward strand.
TGTAGCTTAGACAGCTAAGCGTCATCCAGCGCAAAGCAAAAAGTTGCTGGTTCTACTCCTGGTCAGGACACATGCCTGCGTTGTGGGTTCAGACCCACTCAGGGCACATGAGAGAGGCAACCCAACATAATCGATGTTTTTTTCTCCCTCTCTTTTTCCCTCCCTGCCTGCCTCTCTGAGAATAAATAAAACCCTTAAAAAAGGGGGGGAAAAAAAAAACCAAGAAAACAAAAAAAGCCCAACTCTTAGAGAAAAGGGAAAATATTCTAGCAGAAAACAACAAAAGAGTAATGGTGGTTACCAACTAGTCCAGCTCATTGTCTTTCTTCATTAAATTGTCCAGTGTGTGTGCGAGTATGTCTGTATATGTAAACACACTCATAAAAGATTCTCTCAACTACTCAAGGTGTCAAAAGTCTGTCAACTGACTGTGCTTCTATTTACCTTAAGATGCAAATAGCCTGAGAAATCTCATTTCTTACACAATGTACACAGCACCCATGCCATACCAAATCGTAATAAATGCTCACAATTTTAACAGATCTAGATCACATGCAAGTGACTTTTTAATATCTAGAATTTTCCTATGCTGCTGATCAGCAAGATACTCTGTAAGAAGCTGAAAACTCTTTAGAAATTAAAAGGTTACCACCCACAGACAAGCAGCAGCTTTTTAATCTTTCTATACTAGCCAGAGAGTGGGTGTGTGATTTCAAAAATATATAAGCCAACTTTGTTGGTAGAGGACAAGGTATCGCTGAATTAAAAATCACATCTATACGCATCATTTGTTATATACTAGTAAAACTACCACCTATACAAAATTGGAGTCTCACCTTTTGGGTTTTTTTCCCAAAAATATTTATTTTTCAAGGGAGGGATAGGAAGGAGAAAGAGGGAAAGAAACATGAATATGTGGTTGTCTCTTATGTGCCCCCAACTGGGGACCTGGCCTGCAACCTGGCATGTGCCCTGGCTGGGAATAGAACAAATAACTCTTTGGTTTGCAGGCCAGCACTGACTCCACTGAACCACACCAGCCAGGGCTCATGTTTTTTTGTTTGTTCTTTTAAATTTTATTCTTAAATTATAGTTGACAATCAATATTATTTATTAGTTTCAGGTATACAGCATAGTGGTTAGACCATTATATAATTTACAAAGTGACTGACCAACAATTCAATTACCTACCTGGCACTATACACTTTTATTACAATACTATTAATTATATTCCCTATACTGAACTTTACATCCCCATAACTATTTTGTAATTCCCAATTTATATTTCTTAATTCCTTCACCTTTCTCACCCTTTGGACTCTCACTCTCCTAATATACAGTGGAGAAAAAACTGTACCTTCTAGAGGAATCTTGTATGTTAACACACTAATATTTTCATAAGGTTCTTTCCTCCAGGCTTTGCAACAATTTCTATACATGGGTACTTCAAAGACAAAAATGTAATTAAACAAGTGATTCCAAAATTTAAGATACTGACCAGAAAACATTAAAGTTTTATTTTATTTTAAAGCAGTTACCTGATTTTTAAGCCCTGGATTCCTTTTTTTTAAATAATTAGCTAATTTAGGAAATCAGACCTTTCACAAAGATGCTTATGGTAAAGGTGCCTCTGATGGGTGTCAGACTTACAGCATCCATTTTGGATTATGTGTTCATCATCTTCCTTCCCTCTATGACAAGTCAGGTTGAAAAGGCAGCCTACAAGATTATTGGGTAAGGCTCTAACAAGACTAACGTGTAAGGTGTCACCATAAACGGGGGGTGGGGGTGGAAAAAAGCCAACAGCTCAAGTGGGCCGCTTTAAGACACCGATGCAGACTCAGCCCGGGAGGGGGGATTCTCAGCAGCAATGCTGTTAATGAATCAAACCAAACGCTGGACAAAACTACACACACCTTTGCTGAAGCCGAAGAGGAGGGCAGGGGGATTTGCAATCTGTAAACGGATCACTGGCCCTTCAGGGAAGGTGCGCCTATTTTCCCTGTCTAAAAGGGCTAATAAAAGGCACTCAGAACCCAGACAGCCTAGCCTCCCACCTTGCACCACCTAGTCCACCGATCCCAGGACAGCAGGTTTCCTCCTTCCTTTAAACAAGTTCAAAATCAAAACAAAAGGTGAAAAACTGGTTTCAGGTGGCACTGGCTGAGCCCTAGTGGACAACTTCTGGGGACAAGGCCGAGCGAGGGCTCCCAGGACCCCAGACCTCCAACCAAAGCTACTCCCACACGGCCCCTCGAGCACTGACCCAACTCCTCGCACCCCCTGCCCATCGGACCTCAGGGTGGGGTGCTGGGAGGGGGCGAAGCGAGGGGGCTGAGGAAAGAAACCCAGGGTCAAAATGACAGCGACACCAGCCGTAACAGAAAAGGGCCCGGCGGGATGCTGAGGCGAGCCGGGGAGGGGGGCGGGGGGAAGGGGGGTCGAGCCCTAGGCCCAGGGATTAAGCCCCGAACGGAGACGACCGTGGGTCCCAGCCGCGCCAGGCCGCGAGGGGGTGGCCGGGCCCGCGTAGGCAGAGCCGTCAGGCCATGCTCCCCGCACGACTCGCCTCATCCGGGGCGGAGGGGCGCGGTGGGGCCGTGAGTGACCGCGAGGGACCGCGGTCGCAACCAGAGTCCGGGGCGGAGACACTCACTCACCGGCGGGGAGGGGAGGAGCAGCCGGCGTCTCCGCCAGCGCCGTCGCTCGAGTTCAGGCGCCGGCTCTTGCCGCTGCGGCCGCCGCGCCCGGTCCATCCCCCCCAGCCACCCTCCCTCCCGGCCCTCCCCCCGCGTCAACTCAGCCACCGCAGCCGCCGCTGCAGCCGCCACCTTCGTTTCAGCCCCTACGCGGGAGCGCGAACCGGCTCGAGTAGGCGAGAGCGCGTGCGCCTACCACCACCGCCCACAGCATCCGCCCCCGGCCGGCAGCGCAAGCGCGAGGCTGCGGCGGGCGCGCGCACGCAGCAGGGGGCGGGAGCAGGGCCCCGGCGTGGCCCCGCCCCCAGCCCGCGCGCCCACCCACGCGGGCTCCCGGAGGCTCAACTTGGCGGCTGCAGGTGTAGCTGGACTGTTGTTGCACGTGTACTTTTCCCAGCCAAAGCTCCAGGAACGGAGCTCCGGCGGCCCACCCCCTTTTCCTGAGAAGAGAGGGCCCGAAGCAACGCAGGTTTCAGCGGATTTCCGGAAGGCGGCCGCTCGGGATCATTCACCTGTCCTTCCTTTCTTGAATCGAAAGGCTTGCCTTTCTTCTGCGATCTGTCAGGTTTTCACCTGCTGCTAGGAAAATGGCAGAGCCTGTTTATCTCCCATCTGGTATATCACGGAAGGGAACACACGCAGCCCTCAGCGTAACCCTTTGTTATTGCATTTTCCTAATTCATTTACTCATTCATCACTTAGTATTGAGGCTTCCTCCCTGTACTAGACCCTGCAGGACTTGCTGCGAGGAGTGGGGGGATAAAACCAGATCCCTGCCTTCATGAAGTTAGATCTGGTGGAGAAGGAAAACGTTAAACGAGGAATCAAACAAAATTAAAATTTACAATTAGTAAAATCTTCTAAAAGTGCGAGGTGCTAAGAGAATCTGTACTGTAGGTGGGGGATGGGTGGTAGACTTTGATACAGTCAGGGATGTTCCGGCTGGAATCTGAGGGCTGGAAGGAAATAGGTCCCCAGGGACGGGAGCTTGGCATGACCAGAATGGGGCTCTGGAAGACCACAGAATGGAGAAGAGTGTGAGTGTAGAGAGAGGTAGGCAATAATTGAGGTAGGGTTTTGAGACTTAAGGCAAGGTAAACTGGTGGTGGTAGAGAAGACCGCTTTTTAAGAAATAAAGTGGGCAGGACTGGATGATCTATTGGATGAAGAGTGAAGGCCAGGGAGATGGCAAGTTTGACTCATGTTTGAGGTTGATGGGGGATACAGTTATAGATCTCAGGAGTATTGAAGAGGTCCCTGAGGAAAGTAACAAAAAATGAATGATAAACTTTAAAGCTAAAACTATAGGTAAATTTCTAGAAGAAAACAAAAATAAAAATTGTGATCTTGAAATGGGCAGAGATTTCTTGGGACATAGAAAGAAATCATAAAAGAAATGATTTCTAAGGTTAACTTTATCAAAATTGAAAACTTTTGTTCTTTGAAAGGCACCATTGGAAAAATAAAAAGGCAAGGCACAGGTGGGAAGGAGAAATTTGCAAAACAATATATCTGACTTGTATCCAGACTATGTAAAGAACTTTTATAACTGAATAATAAGAAAACAGCCCAATAAAGCAATGGACAAAATGTTTTAGTAAACACTTCACTGAAGAAAATATAAAAATGGCCAATAAGCATCAAAAAGATGCTCGACATATTTAATAATCCAAAGACTTGCAAATTAAAACCATAATGATACAGCACTACACCCTCATTTAGGGTAGCTAAAATTAAAAAGACTGATGACCCAGCAGCAGTTCCACTCCTACATATTTCCTTAACTGTACTTAAGCTCCAGATAGACAATAAAAGTGTTATACTTCCACCTAACATACAACTAACCTACCCACAATCAAAAATGCTTAACACTGTCCCAAAAAGAGGATACAAAGTCCTTGCTTGATGTTTTCTTTCTTATTTTGACATCCTGTAACTTAATACTGTGCTATGAAGTTAACTATTATTAATATACTCCATTATGTAGTAGCAATTGAATTTCCCCCTTGGTAATTAGAATCAGTGGCACCAACCAGTACAGTAACTCTCTTCTTCGCCTGTTTATTCGAAGGAATGAGCCCTTGCTGGTGTGGCTAAGTGGATTGAGTGCTGGCCCGTGAACCAAAAGATTACCTGATGAATTCTCACTCAGGGCAGGCATTTGTCTGGGTTGTGGGCCAGGTCTCCAGTTGGGGGCCTATGAGAAGCAAATGATTAATGTTTCTCATCCCCTCTTTCTTCCTCCCTTCCACTTTCTCTAAAAATAAATAAAATATTTTAAAAATCATATACACGCAAAGGAATGAGATGCCCCCAGATGACCAGATGACAGTCTGAACCTCTAGTTGAACAGAAACATTATTGTGTCTCCTGTTGGAAACATTCCTTCCTTTGGAACTAAGACATCTAGACCAGCAGAGCTTCTGGCATTTCTCCTATGAGGTGCACTACTTAAAGTTCTGCCAACAGGGAGGCTTTTCCTTCAGTACTTTTCTTTAAGGATATCCTAGAAAGGAGCAATAATACTGCAACAGTCTATTTGCAGCCAGTGCCTGCATATTGTGTAGAACCATCATGAACCAGGCTGTTAAGTAAAACTGTATTTTCTCTTGTTCAGGCATAGGGAATGCCCCAAGAAATTACAGGTATGGGCTGAGAGAGAGAAGATAATGTACCAGGGGCATTTGGGCCCCTTCCTCATGTTGTACAACTTTCTTATTGCCTTCAGGGCCCATTCAAACCCAATTTCATAAAATATTTCATTGATAATGGAGTGCTGCTGTGCGTTCGCAACTGTATAGCATGGTGGATCAAATAACAGCCAGTTCATGATGGATAGCTTCAATAACATGGTAGCTTGATAACTATGGTTTAGAGTTCAGCACGTACCAAGGCTCAGTAGCAAGCCGAAAGCTGTTTCTCAAAAGGAGAGTAGTTGTCACACAGAATGGCAGGGCTTCGCTCCAAAATCTTAAGTGTCTGAACTGTGATTCACCTATAGGAGCCTGCCAAATACTTGAAATAGAATCTCTATTAGCTACTTGCAGAAGGAGGTTCTGGGTTTCACTTTTCAGAAAAAGTGGCACTACAGGTTTCTTTCAAGGCAGAAATAGAAGCTTTCAGGCCATCTACGCATAGCTTGAGCTGGAAATTTGAAGCCCTGAGCTCATCCTTTCCTTTCCCTACTTTCTTCAGTGCAGGTAGAGGCAACCAATGAATCCCATTTTTAGCTAGAGTAAGATATTCAAATACACTGTCACTCAGAACCTCGATTTCTATAGGCATTCAATTAGGAGTATCCAATGCCTCACCATGCCATGGACTACCAGTGCCTTCTTTACCAGTGAAAATAGAGTCATTACTGGTTACAGGTTAGAGAACCAACTCAAAAAACCCAGAACTATTTTAAAACTTTTATTCTTAAAAATCTGTTCCTCTAGAACCAGTTCCAATATCAAAACCTGTATTAGTCAGAGTTGCAACAGAGAAGCACAACCAGTAGGAGTTACATAATAAAAGATTTATTTCAAGAAATTGAGTTATGCAGTTATGGGTGGGGAGGAGAGTTGACTGACACAACTGTCCCAAGGAATAATTTCTTTTTCAGGGAACCCCCAACTCTGCTTTCAAGGACTTTTCACTGACTGAATCAGGCCCAACCAGATTATCTAGGATAAAGTCATCTGATTATGGCCTGGCTTCATGGCTCAGTTGCTTGGAGTGTTGTTCCACCAACTGAAAATTTGCTGGTTTGATTCCCCATCAGGGCACATGCCTAGGCTGCAAATTTGATCCCCAGTTGGGGTGCATATGGGAGGCAGCTGGTGGATGTTTCCCTCTCACCTCGATGTTCCCCTCTCTCTCTCTTCCTTCCTTTCTCTCTAAAATCAATCAATCAGTAGAATAAAATAAGTCAACTCATTAGGGACTTTAATCATATCTATAAAAATGCTTTCATAGGTGACACTTAGATTAGCTTTGATTAGTGTAAAATAACTGGAGACTGGGGACTATAGTCTAGCCAATTTGACACCTCAAAAAAATGATCAGCCCTGGCTAGTGGCACAGTGGATAAGGCACTGGCCTGGGAACCCAAAGTTTGCTGGTTCAATTCCTAGTCAGGGCACATAACCAGGTTGCAAGCCAGGTCTCCAGCCAGGTCTCCAGCCAGGTCCATAGCTGGAGGCAGGTGAAAGGCAATCATACATAAATTGATGTCTGTCTCTCCCCCTCTGCCTCTCTCCCTTCACCTCTCTCTGAAAATAATAAATAAAATCTTAAAGAAAAAAAAAGACAATCATGTCAGTGTCTACCCAAGAGAAATGAAGATATATGCCCCCACTGAGTCTTGTATAAGAATATCCATAGCTGCTTTATGCACAGTATCAAAATACTAGTAGTAACTCAAATACCCATCAACAGGTGAATGGATGAACAAAATATATTAAATCCATATAATAGAATATTACTCAGCAATTAAAAGAAAAAAACTACCTACCATTACATCCAACAATGTAGGTGAATCTCAGAATCATTATACTGAGCAACAGAAGATGAAAACAAAAAAATACATATTATATAATTCTATATAAAATTCTAGAAAATGCAAGCTATTATATAGTAATAGCCTATGACCAGATATGGAAGTAAAAAGGCACAAAGAAACTCCTGAGGGTGATGAGAATGATCTGAATTATGGTGGTGGTTTCATGAGTGTGTATATATATCAAAACTCATCAAATTGCATGTTTTAAATAGGTACAGTTTATTATTTGTACAATACACCTTGGTAAACTTGTTAAAGAATTTATTGATGGGATTCTCATGGGAAATTAAAAATAGCATAACAAACAGATTAGTCAACTGAAAGACAGCAGAAAATATTTGTATTAAAGCACAGAAAGAGAAAAGGAGTGAAAACAGGAAAGAACATCAGAGATACATGGGACACAGTGAGAAGTAGTGCTGCAGACAGAGACTATATGAAGTGGAAAATTTTTTGAAAACATTTTATAAGTGATTTTATTCCTAGAGAGGCAATATATACCATTCACACACCAGTTAATTTTAAGTGTGAAAATTGGCATATTATTCACTTGCATGTGAACATCATGACAGAACATGTATGCAGAAATCAAATATCAACACCAAAAAACTATTTACACATTACTCAGGAGGTGAAATATAAAACCTATGTATTAAAATGTTAAGAGGTGCTATAAAAGAAATATTTGGAGTAAAGTAAGAAGTACTAAATATTACTTATTATTTTAGGTTCAAAATCTAATATATGGATATAGTATAGATAATAATTATGATTAGATTTATAGATTTCTAAACTCAAATACTTTTATATGGGAACATTTTGAAGGATTTTTGTCATAATGGGGTAAGATTATGTTAAAATTTTAATTAAAAAGTTACAAACACTGAACTTGACACAAATAATTTGAGAAGCCAGAAATATGACAACAGTGCAAGTATATGTGGAAAGTATAACACTGCAATAGAAGATCTTTGAAAAAATTACACAACCATTCTATATTTTTTAAGCATTCTTTAAACTTGATGGTAAACAATGCATTCAAAATCTCCTTTGACATTATCAAATTTAAAAAATACCTTCTAAGAACTATATGACTGCTTTTTAGCTTCAGTTGACATTTAGGCATATTGAAAACACTGAATATAAATTTGAAACTTCTGTAAATATATGATGGGGAAATTGTAAACAGTATGCATTGATCTTTTTATGATGATATTAATAAAGAAAATGAATTCTAAAATACCTGCCAAAGTTCTACTTTTAAACATATCCTTCCTAAATTTATTAGCTTACTACTGACTTGGCATGACGCTTTCAATAAAATTAATGGTTTAAGCAAAATAATACAGAAAATTCAATGTAAAAAAATGTTGGTGTACATAATGCTCTCAAAAATTCAAAGGGATTAAAAACTTTTTTGAGGTAAAATTAGATGGTACCTTAAAAAATGAGCAATTGGTTTTTAAAATTAGTTGCATAACACATATAAAATGAAATATTACTCCACAATAAAAAAGAATGACTTGGCCCTGGCTGGTGTGGCTAAATGGATTGAGCACCGGCCTGAGAACTGAAAGGTCACCAGTTCGATTCCCAGTCAGGGCACGTGCCTGGGTTGCAGGCCAGGTTCCCAGTTGGGGTGTGCAACTGGTCAGTGTATCTCTCATATATGGACCCTTCTTTCCCTCGCTTTCTCCCTCCCTTCCTCTCTCCGTAACAATAAATAAATAAAATACAAAAAAAAAAAAAAAAAAAGAATGACTTGGCTGGTAGCACAGTGGATAAGGCGCAGGCCTGCGAACCCAAAGGTCACAGGTTCGATTCCTCAGCCAGGGCACATAACCAGGTTGCAAACCAGGTCTCCAGTCAGGTCTGTGGCTGGAGGCAGGTGAAACGTAACCATACATTGATGACTCTCTCCCTCTCTGCCTCTCTCCCTTCCCCTCTTTCTAAAAAAATAATGAAATTAAAAAAAAATAAAAGAATGAAATCTTGCCATTTGCAACAACATGGATGGACCTATAGAGTATTATGCTAAGTGAAATAAGTCAGACAGAGAAAGATAAATAATGCATGATTTCACTTATATGTAGATTCTAAAATATAAAACAGATGAACAGACAAAAATAAAACAGATATTAACCAATGTAACCCCAATAAATTCAATTTAAAATTTTAAATATAAATTTATAATTAATTAAGAAAGTTAGAAAACATTTTCTTTGCTTTAATGCAAATCTAAAAGATGCACATTAGCCTGGTTGGTGGCACAGTGGATAAGGCACTAGCCTGCTAACCCAAAGGTCACTGGTTCAATTCCCAGCGAGGGCACATAACCAGGTTGCAAGCCAGGTCTCCAGCCAGGTCCATAGCTGGGGGCAGGTGAGAGGGGCAACCATACATTGATATCTGTCTCTCTCCCTTCCCTTCTCTCAAAAAATGATAAATAAAATCTTTCTAAAAATGTAAATTAAAAAAAAATGATGCACAATAGAGACTAGCCCCTCTGTAGGGAGATGCACAGCCAGTGCCTGCACGTATAAGCTGTGTAGAAAAAAGAAAACAGAAACATACTTACAGGTACAAAGAACAAAGTGGTGGTTGCCAGAAGGGGACAGAAAAAATAGGTGGAAGGGATTAAGAGCTACACACTTCTCGTTATAAAATAAATAAGTCACAGAGAGGTAATGTACAGCATAAGGAATATAGTCAATAATATAATAACTTTGTATAGTGACAGATAAAACTAGATTTATTGTGGTAATCATTTTGTAATATATAAATTATTGAATCACTATGTTGTACACTGGAAACTAAAATATATGTCAATTGTAGTTCATTTAAGATTTTATTTATTAAATAAGTTACATTAGTTGAAGAGTCTTTTGACATTGGTTTCAATTTTTCCAAAATAGAAAATATTAGGAAAAAAAGTGACTTAGTTGCAAATCCCACACTCCATCTAGGATCTAAAACTAAATTTTATTTTTTTTAATTTTATTGTTGTTAAATTTTTAAATTTATTTATTTTTGCCCTGGCTGGTGTGGCTCAATGGGTTGGGTGTCATCCTGAAAAGCAAAAGGTTGCCAATTTGATTTCCAGTCAGGGCATATGCCTGGGTTGTGGGCCAGGTCCCCAGGTGTGCAGTGGAGTGGACAACCAATTGATGCTTCTCTCACACATCAATGTTTCTCTCCCTCTCTTTCTCCCTCCCTTCCACTTTCTCTGAAAAATAAATAAAAAAATAAAATTTCTTTTTTAGCCTACATTGGAAATTGCAATGTCACTTTAAAAATTAAAGTTTACACTACTGAAAGAAAATAATTATTTTTTCCATCTTCTAATCTATTGCTAAATCCTTACTATTCAAAATGTGTTCCTGGAGCTGCAGCAGCATTACCTGGAAATTTGTTAAAAATCCAGAATGTCAGCCCTGGCTGGTGTGGCTCAGTGGATTGGTGCTGGCCTGCGAACCCAGGGGTCACTGGTTCCATTACCAGTCGGGGCACATAGCCCAGTTGCAGGCCAGGTCTCCAGCCAGGTCTGTGGCTGGAGGCAGGTGAAAGGCAACCATGCATTGATGTTTCTCTCCCTCCCTTAAAAAAAAATAAAATCCAGAATCTCAGCCCTGCTCCAGATTACCTTAGTCAAAGTCTTTTTTTAAACATATCATCTATTATTTTCAGAAAGAGGAGAAGGGAGAGAGGCAGAGAGGGAGAGAGAGACATCAATGTATGGTTGCCTTTAACCTGCCTCCAGCTATGGACATGGCTGGAGACCTGGCTTGCAACCTGGTTATGTGCCCTGGCTGGGAATTGAACCAGCAACTTTTGGGTTCCCAGGCCAGCGCCTTATCCACTGTGCCACCAGCCAGGGCTCAAAGTCTTTTTTATATAACACACCCTGCAGGTAATTTGTATCCATATTATAGTTTGAAAAGCACTGGACCAGATAACATATGTAATTGAAAGAATTAAAATGAACATGAACTTCAACAACTATTAAAATTCACCTTTGAAACTGATTAATGAATATTAATGGTGTTATTGATGGGAAATGAATGTAAAGGAACTAAAAAGCTTAAGTTGTTTGGTAAAATCTAGCATAACTTCTGTTAAAGTCTTGCAATATGTTTGTAGCAATAATTTATCACATTTCCCAATAATCTTTGTCTCTCAGTATGTGTTTAACTTTGCTAATATAAATAACCAGTAGAAAATGCAGCTTCACAAAATTAAAATTTGGTAAAAACTGATAAAGTTCTGGAGTGAACAAAAAACTGTCATGTAGTGACAGTGACATATTGGAATAAGTAAGCATTGAAATTGTCATAGGGGATTTTATTTATGTAAAAGCAAGGCAAGTAATTGCTGTACCGTAACAAATTACCATATGTGAGTAACTCTGAATTTCTAATTATTGTGCTAGTTTCTCTCTTACTTCAGGGCCTTTGTTTCTGCTGTTTCTGGTTTGTGGTACACCTTCCTTTGCAATTCTGCTGACCTTTCTGTCTTAGCTTAAATGCCATTTCCTCAAAGAGGCCTTCTCTAACCCCACCGACAAGGTCAGCTTCTCCCATTAAACACTCAGAGCATCCTGAGGTTTCAGTTTCTTACCTCAACATACATGTAACTTCCCCCTTAAACATTCGCTTTTCTCTCTAGACTGTGAATGCCATCAAGAGGTTTGTCTCTGTCATTCTGAGCCCATGCACCTTTTTAGGTTGCTCAATACAGGCATACTCCAGAGATATTATAAGTTCGGTTCCGGACAACCATAGTAAAGCAAGTTGTAATCTTCTGCTGGTGGAGAGTCTGTGGTATAACATCTGTGAAGCACAATAAAATGAGGTATGCCTGTGTTTATTGGATTAAGAAATGAATAAATAGTGATTCTATTTATATTAAATAGAATCCTGCCTTACATTTGTACAACCCTTCCTTCTTTTTCTTTTTCTTTCTTTCTTTCTTTTCTTTTTAGTTTTATTTATTATTCTTAGAGAGAGTGGAAGGAAAAGAGGCAGAGAGGGAGAGAGAGCTCAATCTATGGTTGCCTTTCACCTGCCTCCAGTCACAGACCTGTCTGGAGACCTGGCTTGCAACTTGGTTATGTGCCCTGGCTGGGGAATCGAACCAGCAACCTTTAGGTTCACTGGCCAGCACCTTATCCATTGTGCTACCAACCAAGGCTTCATTCTTTTTAACACATTTTTACTTCTGTTATCCCATTTGAGCTTCTGAAGACCCAAATCTACCTTGTTAGTCTCTCTCAGTCCTTAAAATGCATATGAGATCTACATTTTAGATAAAATCATGGTCTACAGATGATTTGCTTGCCTTCCAGTCCAAACGCTGCTGCTTCAGACCTATGTCATAGTCAAGCTACCTCACCCTTCTGTGACCTAGTTCCCTTATTTATACTTATACATACATTGTGAATACAGTTGACTCTTGAACAATGTGGGGATTTAGGGTGCTAACACTCACCCTCCCACCCCCATGCCAACCCTGTAATTGAAAATCCATGTTAGCTTTTGATTTTCCAAACATTTAACTGTAGTCATCCCTTGGTATCCACAGGGAATTAGTCCCAGGACTCCCTACAGATACCAAAATTCATGAATGCTGAAGTTTCTTATGTAAAATGGTGTATAACAATGTATACAGTTGCCACCCTACATCTGTAGATTCAACCGACTATGGATCGAAAACAGTATTTTCAATCTAGAGTTAAAAATCCATAGATGCAAAACCTGGAGATACAAAAAGCCAACTGTACATTTATTAAAAATATCCATGTATAAGTGGACCTGTGCAGTTAACTCCATGTTGTTCAAGGGTCAACAATATACGTATATACATGTAAGCCCTTTAAACAATGTCTGGCACCTAACAGGTGTTAACTAATATAGGAGTACTGTGGAGGTCAAGAGTGATGGGGCCAATATGAAATATTAGACATCCTTAATATTATGAAGCCAGACACAAAAGATCACATACTGTGTGATTCCATTACAGGAAGTTTAAGGACAGGCAAAATAACCCATGATAATAGAGGTAGTTCAGAATAGAAAGAGTGGGGCCCATTATATTGACTGGAAAGGGGTATACAGCAATTTTTCTGGGTACTGGAAATGTTCTGTATCTTGATTGGGTGGTGGTTACACTGTGAGTAAATGGTATTCTTAAAATTTGTGTGTTTAACTGCATGTAATTTATACTTTACTTAAAATTTTAGGCAGGAATAAGGACTTGTGACCAACCTCCTATCTTGGCATAGTAAACTTCCCCCAACTTCTCTGCCTCTCAAGATAAGCCTTTGTTTCTTTCTGTTGCCACCTAAATAAAACATATTCCTTTCACTGGCCTGGCCTTCACCCTTAAATGGGTTGGACAAGGCCATATTCCAGGAGGCCCATCAGGTAAGGTAAAAGTATGAGTACAAAGGGCCCTATACATAGGGCCATGGACCATGGGAATCAGATGTTCCCAGCGGGATAGGGCCACAGTGCCAACTCTCATGGTCCCCACCTCATCCAAGCAGAGCCAAAAGTGTAGTCAATTACAGGGGAACAGAACTGTGACAACCCCATGCTGGAACCTCATGGTCAGGAGTGCTAGTGGTCAGAATCTCAGGTCTGTTGGTTTATTTTGGTTTCAAGTGCTAGAAACCCAAAGCAAACAGGCTTCTGTAAAATCAAAGCAATTTATTGGTTATGTTTATAAAACATAACCATGGGAATGGTAGGGCCTCAGAGACACCTGGACTCTATGGCACTTTTTCTCTTCTCCGCTCCTTTCAGCTTTATTGTATCAGACCAGTTTCCTCCTCATGATAGAGAATGTGGCTGCCAACAGTTGCTGAGCCTTAACACATGACAGCCTTATACCGGAATGCTTACATCCTGCTTCCCTTAAACCCAGTCCAGAATACCTCAGGGGAAGGCTCTTGTTGGCTTATTTTGAGTTCAGTGCCCACCCCTATACCAATCAAGCGTGACCGTGATGATGGGACACTGTGACAGGCAACACCCACCAGAACCACAGGGTGGTTAGAAAGTAGAAATAAGAATAAGACCCCAAAGAAAGCATTGTTCCCAAAAGAAGGAGTGTTGAGCAGGGTGGACAATGGTGGAACGGAGAGGGGCAAAATTTATTTCATGGGGCCTGGTCTGCTTACTCCGTTATTTAAACATAACCTTCTCAGTCCCCATTTTCCAGGGATCCAGATGAGGAGGACAGCAGGGTCCTACCTTTGAGATCCAACCAGCTCAAAAACTGGTCAGAGGATGTTCCAGAGAAACACTGGTCCTGTCCAGGCAGGACACTACACTCTATCAATAGGGCAGATGCAAAAAAGGATTGGAAGCTCACCAGGTTTGGGTCTTTAAGCTGCAATGCACTCATGCTATGGCCAAGTGTAAATCTCCTTCCCTCTCTGGGCCTTAGTGACCTCTGCAAAATGGTATTGATGGCGTTAACTGATTAGAGAGATAGCAGGGTCCCTGAATGTCAAACAGCTTGGATTTAAACCTCAGCTCCACCCTCAGCAGCTGTGTGTTCCTAGGGATGATGATGATGACTTTCTATTTTGAAAATAATTTCAAAATTACAGAACATTTTCAATAAAAGGTCAAAGAACTCCTATATACCTGAACCCAAATACAATACTTTCTAACATGTTGGCGTATTTACTTTATTGTTTTTGTCCGTCTCTCTGTTTTCCTCAAACATTGAAGAAAACTTTGCATATATCTTTACTCTTCACTCTGCCTCTCTACTCTTCCCAGTTGTCTTTCCTAAGAATAGGGATTTTCTCTTAATAAGCACAATACAGTTATCAAATTCAGTGAGTTTAACATTGATACAATACTTCCCAATCAGCAGTTTATATTCTATATTGCCAATTGTCTCAATAGCCCTATAGTTGTTTTCCTTTTCAGTGCCAAATCCAATCCAGGAGCACAAATTGCAATTAGTTGTGTAAATAATAATATAAATGGGGCCATTTTCAGATGCAGCCAGAACTTTCATCCCAGAGGAGCACATCTTATGTCTCAAATCTTGGAATGTTAAAATAGGGCAAAATAACCTTTGGACTTGGCCTAGGAAACCTTGTTTCTCAAAAACAAAACAAAAATAGAAAAACATGTTTGCAAAGATAACAAGAATGCATTTATTATAATACTGGACAGAAAATTGAAAACATTATTTAGAATTCATATCACCGTGTTATGTTATCTGTACTAATAGAAATGTGTTCCTTCTATTGATGTAATTGTTCCCTTTTCTCTTTCTCATAACTACCCATTGACTGTGTCTCTTAATCAAATATTATTTGGACTTATGCCTGAATTAATGATTCTAGTTTATTGATCTCAAATAAATACTTATTCGTCTCCCATTTTTAAAGGCCTTTTATTTTTAAGTTAGCAGTTGTCCAGTCTCTTTAGCCTCCTTTAGTCTGAAACAGGCCTTCAGCCTTTTCTTATTTCTCATGACATTGTCATTGCTGAAGAATATAGGCCCACTGTTTAATAGAAAGTCTCTCGATGCAGGTTTGTCAGAGCTCTGGCCAGGTAGCCCAGTTGATAGAATATTGTCCTTATAGGCCAAGGTTTCAAATTCCATCCCTGGTCAGGGCACATGCAAGAAGCAATGCACAAATGCACAAATGAATAGATTTTAAGAATGGATGTTTCTTTCTTCCTCCCCCTCCCATCCCTTTCCCTCTCTCTCTAAAATATATAGACATATTTTTAATATATATTTAAAGTATACATATATATATATTTTTTTTTTAAGTGAAGACTTCCTGTCAAGATGGTGACATAGGTAAACTCAGCTCACCTCCTCACATAACCACATCAAAATTACAACTAAAATATACAACAACCATTACTCAGAACCATCAGAAATCAACTTGAATGGAAATCTGACAACTATGGAATGAATGAAACCACATCCATCCAGACCGGTAGGAAGGGCAGAGACGCAGAATGGGCTGGTCCCATATCCATGTGTGGTGGATAAAAATCAGGAGGCAGATCTCCAGAGTAAGGAGTCTCAGTCCTCTCAGTTCAGGGTTCCAGTGGCAGGAAGATAAGTCCCCTTCACTTCTGGCTGCAATAACAAGTGGGCATTGAGTCAATGAAAGAAATTTTTGGAGTCCCAAGCAGTTCCTCTTAAAGAACTCCCGCACGGACTTACTCAGACTTAGTCCCTCTGAGCTCCAGCATTGGGGGAGCAGCTTGAAAGGAATGAGTGGCATACAAGGAGGAACTGAAGTGTCTGACATCAAGATGGGAGCTGGGGGACAATTTCTCCCAGACAGGTAGGTGGGCAGAGGAATTGTCCCTTTTCTAAACCCTTCCACCACAGACCCACATGGTACATGGCAGGCTAGTGCCATATCTGAGACTCCATTAACCTGGCTAATACTGTTTAACCCATCCTGGAAATCCCCCGAGAATCTGTCTCTCCCAACTTACGGGCTCACACAAGATATGAATGGCTGGTCTTAGCTCATACTTGACAACTCTCTAAATCCTAAATCAAAAAATACCAGCAGGCCTCAGTATACCCCAGCTCTCAGCACCCGTATCTCTTACTAAGTGACCCAGGCTGAGCACTAGCAGTAGCTGGGCCTGCCTAGCTACTAGGCAGTTCACAGCTTAACTTAGCCTGGGAATCTCCAAGCCCAGCACAAGTAGCAGCATCTCAGATTGCTTTATAGCTCAGGCAAGGTGGCCCCCAGCAAAACACAGGCCAGGGTTGACCTTGGCCTGCACCACCTAGGAAAACCCAGAGCCTGTGCACCCAGTGGACAGCTACAGACCACTGTTGGAACATCACCACCCTGCCCCTGCATAATTGATCCTCCACAGCAGGCAGAGGTTGGGGTTCAGTGGTTATAGCCCATCCTTGCAGCTGACAAGCCTGGGTAATTTCTCCCATTGACCTGTCAACAGCAATCAAAGTTCAACCCACATGAAGGGCTCACCTCAAGTACCCAGCTTAGGTAATAGGGAAGGCTGTGCCAATGGACCCTACAGGACACCTACTATGTTGGGCCACACTACTGAGACACAGAGTCAAAGCAACTCTACCTAATACATAGAAAAACAAACACAGGTAGGCTGCCAAATGAGGAGACAGAGAAACATGGCCCAAATGAAAGAACAGATCAAAACTCCAGAAAAAGGGCTAAATGAAATGGAGATAAACAATCTATCAGATGCAGAGTTCAAAACACTGGTTATAAGGATGCTCAAGAAACTTAGTGTGGACCTCAACAACATAAAAAAGATCCAATCAGAAATGAAGGATACACGAATTGAAGTAAAGAACAATTTACAAGGAAACAACAACAGTAGGATGGATGAAGCTGATATTAAAATTAATAATTTAGAACATAGAGAAGCAAAAAACAACCAATCAGAACAATAAGGAGAAAAGAATAAAAAAAAATGAGGATAGTGTAAGCAGCTTCTGGGACGATTTCAAGTATCCCAACACTCACATCTTAGGGGTTCCAAAATGAAAAGAGAAAAGGCAAAAACTTGAAAATCTACTTGAAAAAATAATGAAAGAAAATTTCCCTAAGTTCATGAAGGAAATGAACATGCAAATCCAGGAAGCACAAAGAGTCCCAAACAATATGGGTGCAAGACATATCATAATTAAAATGCCAAGACACACCATAATTAAAATGCCAGAAGTTAAAGATAAAGATAAGAATCTTAAAAGCAGCCAGAGAAAAGAAGTTAGTTACCTACATGGTTGTTCTTATAAAACCATCAATGATTTCTCAAACAAAACTTTATAGGCTAAGGGATTGACAAGAAATATTCAACGTCATGTAAAGCACGGACCTACAGTCAATATTGGTTTACCCAGCAAAGATATCATTTAGAATGAAGGACAGATAAAGACTTCCAAAACAAGAAAAAACTAAAGGAGTTCATCATCACCAAACCATTAATATATAAAATGTTAAAGGGACTTATTTAAGAAAATGAAGACCAAAAACTATGAACATTGAAATGGCATTAAATACATATCTATCAACAACTGAATCTAAAAAACAAGCTAAGCAAACAAAAACAGGGATAGAATCATGAATGCAGAGTGTTTTAATGGTTGTCAGGTAGAAGGCGGGTGTGGGGGAATGGGTAAAGAGATGAGGGAATTAAGAAATACGAATAGGTAGTTACAGAATAGCCATGGGGTTGTAAAGTAGAGTACAGAAAATGGAGTAGCCAAAGAATTATACGCAGGACATGTGGACATGAACAATGGTGTGGGGATTGCCTTGGGGAGTCAGGGGAGCAAAGGGGGAAAAATTGGGACAACTGTAATAGCATAACCAATAAAATATAATTTTTAAAAGATGGGTTTGTCTGATGTTTCTTCATGATTAAATTCAGGTAATGCATGCCCATCCAGGGTATTATTTATGTTTTGTATCCTTTCAGGGGTGAATGTGAAAAGATAAACTGTGGTACAGCTACACAATCAAATATTTTTCAAGGCTACAAAGAAGTTAGCTATCAAGCTATGAAAAGATATGGAGGAATTTTAAATGCGTATTATTATTATGTGAAAGAAGCCAATGTCAAAAGGCTATGTAATTGTATAATTTCAACTATTATATATAACTTCCTGAAAAAGGTAAAACTATGAGACAGTAAAAGATCAGTGGTTGCTGGAGATAAAGGGCAGGAAGGGATGAATCTGCAGAGCACAGAAGATTTTTATTTATTTATGTATTTTAAAGATTTTATTTATTATTTTCAGAGAGAGGAGAAGGCAGAGAGGCAGAGAGGGAGAGAGACATCAATGTATGGTTGCTTTCACCTGCCTCCAGCCACAGACCTGGCTTGCAACCTGGCTGGGAATCAAACCAGTGACCTTTGGGTTCGCAGGTTGACACCTTATCCACTGTGCCACCAGCCAGGGCTCACAGAGGATCTTTAGGGCAATGAAAATATATTATACTATAATGGTGAACCCATGGTACTATAGTCTGTCAAAACCCATAGATTGTACAACCCCAGGAGTGAACCTTAATGTGATAATGGAGTATCTATGTAGGCTTATCAATTATAACAAATGTACAACTCTGACAGGGAATATTGATAGTGGGGTTGGTTTGGTGAGGGGTTCGGGGTAAATGGTATATGGGAAATTTCTGTAATATTTGCTCAATTATGCTGTGAACCTAAAACTGCTTAAAAAATAAAATCTATTTTATTTTAAGATTTTATTTATTATTTTGAGAGAAAGGGGAAGGGAGAGAGGCAGAGAGGGAGGGAGAAATTTTTTTATGGTTGCCTTTCACCTGCCTCCAACCTGACTGGAGACCTGGCTTGCAACCTGATTATGTGCCCTGGATGGGGAATCAAACCAGCAACCCTTGGGTTCACAGGCCATTGCCCTATCCACTCTGCCACCAGACAGGGTGAAAAAATAAAATCTATTTAAAAACTGTTTTAGCACAATGACACATAAGTATTCATCTTAAGTGCTCATTATTATGATTATTATAATTATTTCATATGACCTATCCAGTTCTGACATGCAATGATCCTGTGATAAACAAGGTCTGTCCAGAAGGTATCCAGTCTTCTGGACACATAATATGAAAAACAAAGACCTTTATTGAAAAAAATACAAGATACAAGAAACATTGTACATAGGACAATGACATTTCAGCCCCCTTCAAAGTAAGTACCTTGGGACCTCACACAGTTCTCCCAATTGCCATCAGCTGTGTCGTGTGTTGTCATATTTTCCTGAATCTCATCAATGGTCTGAAACCTCTTCCCTTTCAAAGGTGATTTTAGTTTTAGGAAAAGCCAGAAATTGCAGGGTGTCAAATCTGAGCTATAGACGGGGATGAGTCACCTGGGTGATTTGATGTCTTGCTAAAAATCTCTGCATGAGACATGATGCATGAGGGGGCGCGTTGCCATGATGAAGCTGCCAGTGACCAGTTGCCCATAGCTGCAGCCTTCTGAATCATCCAAATAGTTTCCATGGAGGAATGTTCAAGCTTAACGCAAAATCTGATGCAGATTCATTGTTCTACTTGCTCATTTTGATTGCAACAGCCACACAGTACACATGCTCATGTAACAACATCTACCACACCCATTGAGTAGTACAGTGAAGTCATCATTGTTCACACATGCTCATTCCAGTCCACTCTCCTTGGATGCCAGGTTACATTGATGCTGCATAAACTGTTCTCATTATATTAACAATGGCTGGGCTTTTCCTGGACAGAACTTATAATAAATGGGACAACACAATAAGAAAAGAGACACTATAAAAATGTCTTGTTTCTACTTTAAATATCTAAATTTAAAACCTCAAGCATTAACTGACAAAGAAGAGGACACTGGGAAACATAGTAATGAGCATTTACTGAGTGCTTACTATAGGGTGGGGTGATAGTAGGTTTATAGTTGTGAGTATGTGAAACGCTGAGTTTATTCTTGTACTATTACTTATTAGTTATTGTATTATTTTCCATATAAACAACTGTAGACCTATTTTTGCCCCATCCTGTATGTGTCAAGCAATTTGACATATATTTAACTCATATCACACTCGCACCACCATTTGAGGTGTGGTAGCTTCAGAGAGGCAATAGAATCTCTCTGCATTTGGACTATTTGAATATTGGCCTTGCCACTTACAAGTTACATGACCTTGGGCAGGTTATTTCATTTCTCTGTGCCTCAGTTTTCTCATTTGTTAAAAATAAAATAAAACAAAATAAAATAAAGGGCTTTTGTACCAATCTCACAGAAATGTTGTATGGATTAAATGAGTAAACATTTAAGACAGGGGCTGGCACATAGCAAACATTTTGTATTTGCTAATACTATTTTAGATATGTGGAAACTGAAGCACAGAGAGGTTAAGTTACTTGCCCAGGGTCACACAGCTGGAAACTGGCAGGCTTGTGATTTAAATTAGAGTTTTCTCTGATGATAGACAGACAGTATAAATGCCATTACAAAGGGGTTAACTGCTATGATAGAAGATAGTTTGGGAGCCTTAAGGAGGCTTTTAAGCAGATCTGAGGAAGGTCTGGAAGGCTCTCAGAAGGAGATGGTATCTGAGCTGTGGCTTAAAGGCTAAGCACAAGTTTGCTAGGTGAACAGGTGAAGAAAATGGGGAACAGCAGAAGCTGGGTATGAGAGATGCTAAAGGGAACAGCAAGTTGTTTAGGGCAGACAACCATAAAGTGTAACTTGGGGAATAATAGCAGCTGAAGCTTATCACAGACCATGGTGTCCAGAAGAAACTTTCACAGCCTCCAAACTTTTCTCCCTGTTTTAGTAACAGAACTCTTTCAGACAAAACCTAGAACAGAAAATAAAAGCAGATGAGCTTTAGATGAAGTGGGATGATTCTCAGGGGGACTTGGTCCACCCCCAGCTTTCTTGCTACTCTCCCTCACATCTTCACAGAACCCCCCAGGGCTGCATCTCTTCATTTTACAGATGAAAGAACTGAGGCCCAGAGGGGAGTGACTGGCCCACCTCTAGTCCTAGTTGACTAGAGCCAGGATTTGAGATTCCCATCTCAGGGCCTTTTATCCTCAGGGTTGCTGGAAGCTTTTCCTCAAGATTAGAACTTTGAATAAGGGTGGGAAAGAGGAATAGGGGCAGACATTTCGTGCTAAGAAAACCACAAATTCTATGCTTTCTGGACTTTGTGTTCCCATCTGTACAAAGGGGAATGCTAGGCAAGGTGACCTCAGAAGAGATAGTCCTTTCCTGCATTCTGAGGCCATTGGCGGGGCCTCACCCTCTCTTAGAGGATCCCTGCTCTGAGCTCCATATCTTAGGCTCTGTCCTCCCTAATTCCTCTCCCAGTCTAAAGGGAGAGATGGGGATGCCCAAGAACTGCTAGTGACTGAAGCCTAAGGACAGAGTGCTGAGCAAAGGCTGAAGTGATCTAACCTGGCAGCTCAGGGTATTTTTAGGCCTCTGTGCTTTTGCCCATGGGCTGGAAGCAGATTAGAGAAAAACAAAAAAGAAATGACCTCTGCTTGGCCTGGCAACTCCACCAATGGGAAGAAAAGACCGGGGAAAAGCTAAACAGCCTTTGGTTTATTTTGCTTCTTTTTCTCTTAGCGGGTAGGAGCAAAGCCAGGACCCCAGTTGGGGTTGGCACTCCTGCAAATACCTCATTTGGGACTAGGAATTTTCCCCTATCCACCCTCTCCAACTGGCTGGTCACTGCCCAAACCTATCCTGACTGGGTTCCACTGATTTACTTAACAAACATTTACATTCCAGGCTCTGCTCTCAGCATTTTCTAATATCAATTTATTTAATTCTCAAACAGCCTCACTTTCACAGATGAGCAAATTGAGGTCATAGAGATGGATTAACCTGCCTGTGGCCATGGGAAGCAGAGTTAGGACTCAAACCAGGCAGTCTGGCTCTGGAGAACAAACTTAACCTCCATGCTATGCCACTTCCCCAAAGTCTGGCACCCTTCAGTGCTACTAGACACCAGGCACCACCCTCTGAAGAGGCCCCAACAGCACCCCAACCCCCACGATAGCTGAGCTTGCCCACATACAGTGGACATTTGTTGTCCCAGAGTAATATTAATAGAGGAATTGCCTGTCCACCCACCCCACTCACCAGTCGCCTCTGACCTGCTGCTCTGGGCTGTCCTCTGCCAGAGGCTGTGAGACCTTCTCACACCTTCTCCCTGAATTCCTTCAAGTAATCTGAGCCCAGGCTGAAGTTCTGAGCACAATTTTGCTGTAGGTCTGAGGGAGAGAAAGGAAAAGTGAAACCCAGTCAGCAGCTCTCTTTGTACTGGCCTTGCCCCTGCTCTGGGGGCCCTTTCTGGCTGCTCCTTTCTTCAGCCCTGTGCCTCTCATTTTGGTTGGAAGCCCTGACATGGAGTCCCTTGTTCTCTCCTCAGATTCTGGGAATCCTTATTTCCTAGGCCATGCCACTTCTAGATCAAGCACACCCAAGCAACAACCTGCAGGCTCTTCAACATGCCTTTTCACTGTTCCCTCAGAATACAGCGATTAACATGTGGCTCCTCTGGGGCCAAGGTTTCTTCCTTCCAGAAAAGAGCTTTCACTTTATCATCAATAACAGAAGGCCTTGTGAAGTGCTTTTCCAAATAAAAGAGCAATCTTTGCCCGAAGAGTAACTCTACTGCCACTAAAGAAATGGGCTACTATTGAGAACAGCTCTCCCTCTCTATTTCCTGACAGCAACACAGGTAAAGGCTGTGTATTGAGCAATATACACCCGGGGTATGGAGACTAGAGTGAAGAAATAAAATGGAGTCACTATGGTTAAGCTGCTAAATTACTAAAATCAAGTAAGTTGAGGAATGAGGAAATAATTCTATTCTTGTTTAAACTAGCCTGGGAACTTAAACTTTGAACTCTCTAGTCCTGCATCAGTGCCTGGATATACATCAAACCTCCAGATAACCCTCTGATTATGCCCAAAGGACTAAGGAAAGAATGCGCATAAATCCAGACCACCTGACATCCATTCCTTATCCAGGTCATCTAGAGGATTACCATCCAGAGGCTAGAAATGCAGGACTGATCCTTTTTATTATAAGAATTTCCAGCTTTCTTTCTTTTCTTTTTTTTTAAATTTTATTGTTGTTGTATTACATCCATCCCCTTTTTGCTCCCCTCTGCTCCCCTCCCCACCCACCCATTCCCCCCAAAGTCAATCCCACCTGTTGTCCATGTCCATGGTTCCTTTATACTAGGTTCTTGTCTAAGCTGCTCCCCTTCTTTGCCTCTGCCTCCCCCCTCCCCCCAACCCCATTCCCCCTGACCACTGAAGGCCTATTCCTTGTATTCATATACTTGGTTCTGTTTTGCTTGTTGTTAGT
>PVIW01006115.1:0-92988 GCA_004026585.1 Noctilio leporinus
TGCACACCTATGTTCATAGCGGCACTATTTACAATAGCCAGGTGCTGGAAACAGCCTAAGTGCCCATCAGTGGATGATTGGATCAAAAAACTTTGGTACATTTACACAATGGAATTCTATATAGCAGAAAGAAAGAAGGAACTTGTACCCTTTGCAACAACATGGATGGAACTGGAGAGTATTATGCTTAGTGAAATAATCCAGTCAGTGAAGGACAGGTATCATATTATCTCACCCATTACAGGACAATAATGAGCAAAACTAACAACAAGCAAAACAGAACCAAGTGTATGAATACAAGGAATAGGCCTGCAGTGGTCAGGAGGAAAGGGGTTGGGGGGAGGGGGGAAGGCAGAGGCAAGGAAGGGGAGCAGCTTAGACAAGAACCTAGTATAAAGGAACCATGGACATGGACAACAGATGGGATTGACTTTGGGGGAATGGGTGGGTGGTGAGGGGGACAGAGGAGAGCAAAAAAGGGATGGATGTAAAACAACAACAATACAATTAAAAAAAAAACAGAATCATATATATGGGAAGTATTTGTATGGGTATCAGTTGGGAGGAGGAAGGGGAGAAAGAGGGAAATGGTGCAGGTATTAAGAAGCATAATTTGTAGAATCAAAACAGATAGGGAGATGTTAAAATAGTGTAGGGAAGGGTAAAGGCAAAGAACTTACATGCACAACCCATGGACATGAACTAAGAAGGGTGGGTTTACTGGAGAGAACAGGGGTCCTTGGCAGAGGGGGGGCAAAGAGGAAAATATTGGGACTACTGTAATAGCTATAATAGCATAATCAATAAAATATATTTAAAAAACAATGTTTTAGAGGTGAAGACTACAATGACATAATTAAAGAACTTAATAGAAAGCTTCAACAGCCGACTCAACCAAACAGAAGAAAGAATTAAAGAATTCAAAGACAAATCATTCAAAATTATTTAGTCAGAACAAAGAAAAAGGAGTGAAAAAGTAAAGAAAGCCTACATAAATTATGGATAGCATTAAGAGAAATAATGTATGCATTATTTTTGTTCCAGGAAAGAAATGGAGAAAAGGGGAAAGCTCACTTAAGTATATAATGGCTGAGAACTCTTCAACACTAGAGAAAGTCCTGAATCTCCAATTTTGTAATGCACAGATACAAAAAAAGAAAAAAATCCAACTATAAAAAGATCTTTTCTAAGTCACATTGCCATCTACATGGTCTAAAATCAAAACAAGGGGAGAATTTTTAAAACACAAGAGAAAATAAAATTCTAATCTACAGAAACTATTAGTGGACTTCTCAGCATAAACTTTGAAGTCCAAGAGATATTGAAATAATATATCCAAAGTGCTAGGAAAAACACTACCAACCAAAAAGACATTTCCCAGGGAAGATGTCCTTCATAAATTAAGGGGGGATAAAGTCTTTCTCAAAGATGAGCTTTCACCATCACTAGACTTGCATTGCAAGAAATGCTAAAAAGGGTTCTTTAAGCTGAAAGTATGCTAATTGATACACAAAAACATCTTGGTAAGGGTAAGTACATATTCAAATTTAGAATATCCTACAGATGTATTAGTCACCTAACTCTTGTATAAAGATTAAAGGTAAGAAGTATTAAAAATAACTATATTGAATTTGTTTATTAATATACATACACAATTAATGTAAATAGAAAGATAATGTGTGACATATATACACAATAAAATATTATTCAGCCATGAGAAAACAGAGAATCCTATCATTTGAGGCAATATGGATAAATCTGAAGGATTTTAAGTCAAATAGAGACATACAAAGGCCATATGCTCTCACTTATATGTTGAATTAAACAACAACAACAAAAAAAAAAATAAAACAGCCCTGGCTGGTGGCTCAGTAGATTGGCACCAGCCTGCAAACCCAAAGGTCACTGGTTCGATTCCCAGTCAGGACAAATAACCAGGCTGCAAGCCAGGTCTCCGGCCAGGTACGTAGCTGGAGGCAGCTGAAAAGCAGCCATACATTGATATTTCTCTCCCTTTCTTCCTTCCTCCCTGCCATTCTCTCTAAAAATAATTAATAAAATCTCTATTTAAAAAAAAAAAACTCATAGAAAAATAAAGTGGATTGGTAGTTACCAGGGGCTGGTGGGGTGGGTGGGGAAGATGTTGGTCAAAGGGGGTACATTTTCAGTTTGAATAAATTCTAGAGATATAATGTACATGCAGGTGGTTAAAAATATTGTTTTATATACTTGAAAGTTACTACGACAGTAGATCTTTAATGTTCTCACAACACACATACACAAAAATTATGCAAGGTGATGAATGTTTTAACATAATTATCATAATTATTTCATGTGGTTTACATGTATCACATCATCACCTTGTACACATTAAATTGTCACAATGTCACATGTCAATTATAGCTTAATAAAGCTGGAGGAAAAGAGAATGACCAGAAATGGAATTCATAAGATAAAGTTAACATTTTAATGGAGTTCACTGAAAAATCTAAATCCGCCCTGGCTGGTAGCGCAGTGGATAAGGCGCCAGCCTGCGAACCCAAAGGTCGCAGGTTCGATTCCCCAGCCAGGGCATGTAACATGGTTGCAAACCAGGTCTCCAGTCAGATCTGTGGCTGGAGGCAGGTGAAAAGCAACCATACATTGATGTCTCTCTCCCTCTCTGCCTCTCCTTTCCCCTCTTTCTAGAAATGATTAAATAAAATCTTTAAAAAAAAAAATCTAAATCCGTATTCTATCAAGGAGACTGTGTGAGCACATACACATGCAGATACTGGAATTCCTGTATAAAGACTTCATCGTGGCCATCATTCAATTCTTTATTCCTTTAGGAAGACAGACTGGAAGGTAGGTGGGAGACAGTGGCCCAGGTTCTTCAAAAAGAAAGTTTAAAAACTTCTAATTTCACAAACAGCATCCTTTCAGGTCCAGCAGTATTTTAGAAACTTCAGCCTTAGAGCAAGAGAAATTTAGGAATTTGCTGTGTTCTTAATTTAATGGGTAGTTTCCATAGTCAGTGGAAGATTTTGCTTCTCCCAGCTACATTGATTCAATGCATCTGACCAGATTTCACTTTATAGTCCCTACCTAGTACTTAAGATCCTTGCTGGACCTACAGATTGTCTGCACTTCCAGCTGGGCTGAACATTGCTTAGATTCCTAACCAAGCAGTCTTACCAGTGCTATTCTCCAGAAGCCTGGCACCGGCTTCCCAAACTTTAAGCTTTTACCCTTACTGCTTCAAGCATTGTAAATACCTGGAATCAATGCTGCCATTTACCCAATTAAAAGTACTGCTGATACCATAAATGTCCTATTTGTCATACGTCCCATGTTATATCATGTCACCATAAATGTCTACACACCCAGAATAAAGGCACACATTTGCCATGATGTTTTGGTGACTTCAGGTTGGACAAAGATGAATAACCTTTGGAGGCCAGCTCTATAGTCTTAAAAATGTTCTACTCCTTCTCCACTTTATCACTCTTCTCTTCCTCACACTGGCCAGTATCAAACTTCTAGAATAGCTTGAGTTTAAGATTATTTCCACAGAGAATGTTCCATTAATCTCTCCTTTTTCTGACCCCTTACATTCACCAAATGCCTTCTTAGTTTTACAAGTATGATTGTGATTTGGAAAATGTTTTCTAGCTATACAATAGTTATTTAACTTCTTTGTTGAAAAAAAAATCCATCACAGAGTAGTCTGGATGACAGAATATGTGGAACAAAAATAGTTCTAGAGTTTAGAAATTATAAAGCCAAGCCTTGCAGTTCAGAGACCCTTCCTAAAGTTCTAACCTACACTATGACCCTTTATGTTACCACTCAGCTTGGCTCATTATCCTAATCCAGAGAGAACCATTTTGCTAAGAGGGGAAAATACATTCCAAAGATAAAGACATGTTAGTGTACTGAGTGAGTTTCCCTACTGCTCCCTGTAAGCCCTTCCAAATTACTGCCTGGAGGCAAAGGACTTTTGTGAGAGCTTCAGACCAGAGACACAGCATTTTGGTCTGTGTTGTGTTCTTCCCTCATTAGGTAATAACTATACATATTGTGGCCCTGTTTGTTGTATGGATGTGCTATGGTATTCTAGGGACTCTGCTCACATGGCAATACCAGGCATCCTGCCAAAATGATATTCCACTCAAAGAAAGCCTAAGTGATCATCAATAGAGAGAAAAGAATCTACTTAGAAAAGTCAATATTTTGACATTGTGGTATTCAGTGTCCTAATATTATGTGACTTAAAAAAATAGGCAAATAGATGGGAAAACCTCAGGATTTTCATAACACTCCTAATACTGCATTTTGTTTGACAAGTTTTGACTTGTTCTGGCCATATAGATATGGGCCAGTGACTAACTAAAAGCTTTGCTCACTGCATTGATTGATTATAAAGACAATCCAGATTCACCTTTCAATACTCAATTTTCAGGTGGACAGAAACTGTAAGGGATAGCTGTGAACTGCTGCGCTCCTCCACAGCCTATGTTAATCATAGCTATGGCCCATCTGATGGCCCCATTGTTGAGTCCCAACACTAGCTTTCACTAAAGCAAACCCTAAAGAGAAGGGCACTCTCCCAGGCCCCACACATGTGAAGTGTTTAATCCCAGAAAGCAGGCTCTGGCAGCAACAGCTCACACAACAAAAATGTTCTCTGGCATGGTGTTAAGGAAAAACAACTTCCCAGCATCAGATAGTGACTGAACTTGCCCACCCCCACCACCACCCCACAGCCTAAGAATTCTAGCTGCTTAAGAAATATCAGAAAGAGAATGGCACTGCTCATATCTAACATGATCACAGTGGAAAGGAAACAGCTCTTTCCTGATATTTTCTCATATTACTTTAACAACACTTTCTGGCTGAAACCAAGACTCATTACACATTGTGCTTCTTTCTTCTGAAAACATGGGGGCCATAGCCATCACCTAGAGTTGTTCTGGCATCAAAGGAAGTAAAATACACGAGGATATAAATGTCCCTGCCCCTGAATCTACAGCTAATGTAAGCTCCCTTTCCTTTCAAATTAGAAGTTTAGAGAAATGCCCTTTCTTTCAATGCATGCAGCACGTTTGCCTAACATCACTCCCTCTCACTGCTTTGTGTGCTGACCTTCTGCCATAGTGCTGGGTCTCTCCCTGGTTCCCAGAGCGCCTGCAGGTCTGATCAGGTTCATCAGCGCTGCAGGCTCTGGGGTATTTAAGTATGCTTGGGTCTTAGCCTCCACAGTATGCCCCGATTCCAATTCCTGCTTGTTCATTGCTTTCCTACTTGAGGACCATGGTTCTGCTACCAGGTTTTGCTCTAAGGTGCTCCTTCCAGTGAGAAGCTGTCTTGGATGGACTTCAGCAAGAGAACAGACCTCGTATTTCACCCATCAGAAGAATTGCTGAAGGAGTCACTTGCCCTATTTGCTGCTAGGAACCACTAAGCAGTAACTTTATACAATCTTGCCAGAACAGACTCTGAAGAGGCACGGGGAAGAAGAGGGATTGGCATGTGGGACGTAGGCAATGACAGCCAGCTTCTGGGACAGGAATCCTGCTCAGGGATACAAAGCTGAACTGCTCACAGGGTCTGTCTCTGAGTAAAAACTGTAAAGGAAATTGTAGTGGTGGCTTTGTCAATAATGAATTGTTGAGCTGAAATAAATTTCTAAACTACCAATTAAAAAAAAAAAAAGTAAATTCTGATGAACCATTCTAGAGATAACCAAAATGATTTTTTTATCTTCCTGTAGAAAAAATATATTATAAAAACATTTTTCTAATAGTCAATGGGATTCACATATATGGCTACAGAAGCATGCATTCATGTAGTTGAGTACATAATTCCAAAGAAATAGGTCTACAGAGCCTGTGGGAATTAACAAATTCTAAATCAATGTTATTTTAGAGGTCCTCTAATCTTTTTTTAAAAAATACCAAAAGAGAAAAGGAGATAGATTATTTTTTAAAATGAGAGGGACAGAGACAGGGGAAAATGAAAACACAGAAAAACAGAAAGAAAAACTGAGAAAGAAAACATAATGGGAATATATTTAAATTTAGGAAGCTAAGTCTTAGTTTCCCTACAAGCTTTGTGACCTAAAGTGAGCCCTGACCTCTGTGAGCCTTAACTTCAACAATTTAAATATCCCAGTATCATCTCACATACAACTTGTCATCCAAATATTACCATCATCACTTTTCAGTACAGCTCACTTGAAACATTAAACAAAACAATATTTTCCCCATTTTGCTAGCTCACATGAACTGTACACAGAGCCACCCACTTCTAAAAGGAAGGCTTAGCTGGTATGAGGCTGCCACCCAAAAAGTCTCTGACTTGCATTAGTAAAGATGAGGGGAGAATTTATATTAGGTCAGGAGGTAGGAGCCTCTGCCTAATATACAAACTGAGAGACATAAAAGATCATTTTGTTGTTTTATTGTTTTATTGAAGTAAAAAAATCATGAAGCTAATGCTTATCCCTCCATTAAACTGTATGCAACTCATTTACATGAGGAAATATGTAGGAAATGTAATATAGTAGGAAAAAATACAAATTTGTCCAGGAACATGGATATCTAAAATATCTATCAATTACTGTGATCTTTGATGAATCACCTAACTTCTGACCTACTGTTTCCTTAGCTGTAAGATGTAAGACTATCTTCCATATCAATCTTACACAGTTGTCATTACATGAGATCATGTATGGGAAAGAGATTTATACTGTTAAGTCTGATAGACATGTTAAAGAATGACCTGGCCACTCAATATGGGGAGATGTTGCTGTTATTTAGAATTGCCAGGAAGAGCAGAGGATTGTAGAGTGGAGCTTAGAAATAACAGTAGTGAGGAAAGTGCTGTTATACAGTGTTTAAGAGCAGTTTCAGGGGTCTGGAAAACCTGAACTTCAATTCCAACCTTGACACTTACTAGGTGTGTAATCTTAAGCAAGCTACCTAATCTCTCTAATCTGCCATCTCTTCATTTATAACATTACCAATTATCTCATATTGTTTAAATCAAGTCAAAGAATTAAAATGCTGCACAAATAATGCCACATTATAGATGTTCAGAAAATAAGAGCTGCTGTCTTGGTGATGACGATGATGATAATGATGATGATGATGATGACAGGAGGAACATACATGTAAAATTCATGCAGAAAAGGAAAGGAAAACATATTGCATTCTCTGTCTCCCAGAGAAATAACAGCTCTCAAGGACAAAAATATTAATATTTAGCACCATGGACAGAATTAGATATGATTTAACTCAACCAAAAATCTTGCTAATTCTAATCCATATTAAGAAAGGGTATGTTTAAATGTTTATTTGCTATTATTAGCATGTTCATTCTCAGTTATAAAATAGCATGTATAGCTTTGCTGCTGCTCTAGGAGTTTTCCATACATAATGTATATATACCACAAATATTTTTAGAGCAACCTCCATGAAATAAAACAGGCACTGTGCTCAAGATACATGATTCAACAAGACAGACACTCTGCTCCCACAGAGCTTGTAGTATAACTAGAAAGACACAAAATTAAACAACTAATCACAATAAAATGCAATAAGGATCAGAAGAGAAGTTGATGGTGCTATGGGGACATACAGCAGAGATTTTGTTTCAGAGAGGGACCCAAAAAAAGCTCTGCCTGAAGTAACAAAGTTTATATATATTCTTTTTATTTTATTTTATTTTATTGTTATTGTATTACATCCATCCCCTTTTTTACTCCCCTCTGTCCCCTTCCCCGCCCACCCACCCACTACATTTTCTTGAAGTTAGGTAAGAAGACAGAGGAACATATTTCTGGCAGAAAAATAGCATATGTAAAGTTGTTTTAAGTGGGGAGTATGACTTATTTGAATAAGTGAAGGCAGAGTAGAGAGGTAAAGAAAAAGAACATGAATCTTCTCAGAAATGTTAAGAAGTTTTCATTTTTTCCCCTAAAGACTTTTATGTGGAATCTAATGTACAAAGTAAACTAACAAAATAGAAGTAGACTGATAGCTGTCAGAGGGCAGGGGGCCTTTGGGGCTGGGTGAAAAATGTGAAGGGGTTAAGACAACAAAGCTCAGAGACACAGACAACAGTAAGGTCATTCATTACTAGAGGGGAAGAGGAATAGGGGAAGTAGAAGGTAAGTGGGGGATAAATGGTGATAGAAGGAGGCTTCACTCAGGGTGGTAAATACACAGTACAATATACAGATGATGTATTATGGAATTGCATATCTGAAACCTATATAATTTCATTAACCAATGTCACCCCGTAAAATTCAATAAATAAATATGTACATGTCATTGAAACATATTTAAGAAGAGGATTAACATTATCAAATCTACAGTTATGATGACTGGGATCAATGCCTCTTCCAATCTTTAAATATTAAAAGGTTTACAGATTACAGCTACCAACTTGTGACACCTTCCTAATCTTGATCCTTTGGTAGCTCCCTACCTTGAGCTGAATAAAATCTACCTCCTTGCTTGATATTTAAGGCATTTTTCTATCTCACCTCAAATACCTTTCCAGACCAATCATTTCCAAAACTCAACCAGGACTTTCCCATTTTGCCTTTGATTTTGTTATTCACTGAGCCTAAAAGATCTTCCATTTTGATTTCACCTGCCTATATCCTTCAGGGCCTCCCATTCAATTGTTTTCTTTCAAGAGTCCTTTATTCCCTGCAGTAATATTACTCTCTTTCCATAGAACTTTTTTCAATACATTTTTATCCTTTCTTACTAAATATTTGAATCATTAATATTTATGCCATAGCTTAATCTCAAGTATAGGCAATTTATATCAAAAGTTAAATTTTATTAATTTTCATGTTTTCTGTTCCTAGACTATGAGAGGAGCACAATTAATTGGTGAATGGATAAATGAAAGCTTCACCACAAGAAGAAGGTGTCTCTGTTTCAAAGCTATAAATTACATTATAACTTATGGTTTCACTTTCTCAAAAACATGTAATTGATTTTCTGTATTATGAAATGTCACAAAGTGCTTAAGTGTATGTCTATTTTTAGAATATTTATGACTTGATAAGATAATAAACCTCAGAGTTTGGGTAAGTTTGAGAAGCAGTTGAAAAATTAAAACACTTCTAGAAGTACTAAGCTTTACATAATATGAAAATTTGGTATACACATAAACAGTATTTTAACTACATTTCTTGCACTGAATATTAGCTTTCTGATAAGGGTACCTATAAATAGATTCATCCAATAGGTGACTTAGTATAAGGATAAGAACATGGGTCTTTGAGTCAGTAGAACTGATTTGAATAATGAACCTATCAATTATACTTCTTATCTATGTGATTTAGGGCAAGTTATTAAATTCTCTAGATTTCACTTTTTCCATATGAGGATGATAAATCCACCACCTCATAGCATATTAGGAACTAACTGAGATATCCTGGCTGGGTAGCTCAGTTGATTACAGTGTTGTCCTGATACACCAAGGTATCAAGGTTGCAGGCTCGATCCCTGGGCAGGGCACATACAAAAAGCTACCAATGAATGCATAACAAGTGGAAAAATAAATCTCTCTCTCTCTCTTTCTCTTGAATTAATAATTTTTTTTAAAAAACTAAGTGAGATAAGTAAAGCAATATTTTTCTAAACAACATCTTTGCAAATGTTAAGTTTATTATTTACATTAACCCATTAAAGGTCATAATATAAATAAACTATATTACAAATTCCATATCAAAAGTAAAATACTTCCCTCCTAATCTATCTATTATGTAAAACAAGGTCTTTACCCTTGCTTTTGAAAAACCCTGTGGGCATGCCTTCAATGGTTGTTAAAGTTGAGATGGGCAAAACTTGAAATGTATAGTAGACTGAAATGCTTCTTGAAAAGAAAGAAAGAAAGTTTAGCTTCTTCAGGGACAGCAAAAAAATCCCTCTCAAAGTAGATATCACTCTTACGATAAAATTTCAACCAAGATTATTCTACTTAAAGCTCTAGTGCCAACTAGATATATGCTAACTTGTGCTTAACAGTGTGATATCAGAGAGCCAACATAAGTAAATTAGCTCCGATATACTTATTTATTCTATAGATATTTGTTGAAAGCCAACTTGGGTCACCCTCAAGTAGGCTATATATTTATGAAACAGTGATAAGATGTGGTTCTTACTGTGAAGAATATTGTAAATAGAAAAACCTATAGTACAATTGGCCAAGTGTCAAACAAAAGGTCTTCATGAAGTGTAATAAAACTACGAAGGAATACGTTTAAAATATAATAAAGCATTTGCTATGTCTTAAAGAATAAATAGGAATGTTCTAAGCTAATGAGCAAATGAAAAGAAATTCCAGGCCAAACAAATAGCCTGTGTAATCAAATCCCAACATACTTGAGGAAATGAATCCTTTTTTCTTGCTAGTTCTTTCTCTAAGAGCAGTGGTAAGTTACTAAATGGAGGTCATGGCATAGATAGAAATAGTTCTCATTCACCCTTCTTTTGTTACTCATTCAATGTCTATCTCTTAAATCTTCCCACCATCCTTAAGGGGGAAAAGACTCAGTATGACTGAATGGATGCTGGCACATCTGCTTTCCTTTAAAAACAAACTAATCACAACACCACTTATTAATTAACTACCTTACATCTAGACTTTGCATGTGCAACAGGATATCAAATAGGACACTTTCCCACCATGTTGCTTTAGGCTGGGACCTAAAATCTGAAAGCAAAGGAAGATGAGCGCCCAAAATTCTAAACAGAGAAGAACCCAGACCATCTAACAGATGACCCAACAACAACAACAACAACAACAAAACAGGTTTAGCTGATGTTGGGCCACCTAGAGGCCACAAATGACCAAGGATGCTTGACAACTGGGGAGGAGATCCTGAGAGGAAACATTTTTTCAGCAAGAGCATTTCAAGATGCTATATTTTTCCTACCCCCACCCAAATAAATTAGGTTTTGGAAGTCAGTATATGTCACCTAAAATCTGGAGGTAGTTGGGCTTGATACTTACTTAAACCCAGCTTCCCTTTCCCCTGGCCTCCCAACAAAATTTTAAAGGCAAGAAGATATTCAGAAAAGCTTGGCATGACAGAGAAAAGATGAGGTCGCATTAAGAACATTATGTATGTTAAGAATTTCTAGAGATCCAAGGACAAGAAGAGATCTAGCTACTGAGGAGAATAGCTAGACATGAGCCTAGCTCAGAGGGATGAGGCGCCTCCAATGAAGTTGATTGGAGTAGGTAGAGATGGGTTGGGAGAGTTCCAAAGCACCAAAGCAGCCAGCCATGAAGACTCAGTGACATATCAGCTGGGAGAGCTCCAGAAACAAGATCCTCCAGGAAACATAAAAAAGGGCCCAACAGAGAAATGGCCAGTATTTTCCTCAGTCACACAGAGACAACAATACAAGGTAAAACTCTACTACCAAGAAAGGGATTTTCCATTTTTCATGGTCTTGCCTTCCTCAGGCTTCACCCTGTGAGAATGGAAGCCTGTGGTGAGTGATGGGAAGGGGAGGGGGAGAGGGAGAGAGAAGGGAAGACCCATACAGTCAATATTGGGCAAGTTCACCAGAGCCTCCTCCTGCCATGGTTGTCCTGGCCAGGGGAGCCCCAAGCTGGGCACATGAAAAGACTCTGAATTAACTGAGAAATGAAAGTTTGACATTGAAATAAACTTTTTAGTACTTAAAATGAGACTATGTATTAACACAAAACAATCAGAAAACCTGTGGTTATCTGCTTGAGATTTTACCCAGAGAAATGGCATCAACAGAGCAATTCTAAAGGAACAGTGGAAAGAAAAAAAAAGTTAAGTTCTGCTCATGCTCTGTTGGCCCTATAATATTCAATAAATCAACTGTATATAAGGTATTCCATGTCACTGTCATGACTTCCTACAAGTTTTGCATTATTATCCTGATTTTGTATATTATGAAACTAAGTCTTGCATAGATAAGGTAAATTATTGAGACTCACCCCTTGTAAGAAAGAATTTAAACACAGATTTGCCTAAACTCCAAATCTGGCACTTCTAAGCTATTTTGCCTTTACATTATACACATTATAAACTTAAGTTACCAATACCATTAACCAGACCTGTCTGTAAAGTTCCTTAACATTTTACTTAAAACCAACATTTCAGGAACATAGTAAGGTAGAGGTGTGGGAAGAAATAACTAAAAATACCTAAGAAGAAATTCAAACCTATGTTATAACTTCACAACCTTCTATTTATTTTCTAAGATATAGATCACATGTCTTGATTTAACACATATTTATTGAGTTCCTGCAATGTGCCTAGCACTATGTTTGTCTATAAAAACACAGACATGAACTTGCTTTCCATTGGATTACAGGAACAGCCAACATTACAAAACCAATCTGTGATGTTTTATAATGTAAATGCGCATAGGCGAAGAAGAAGGGGACCTGACTCTAACCTGGTAGCCTGAGAGAGCTTCCTAGAGGAAGTCACTTGGAAGCTGTGACCTGAAGGATGAGAGAGAAAGGCACAGCATAGAGGACAGAGAAGTGTTTTCCAGGAGAGGGAAGGCCTGGATGTAGGAGAGGATGTGACAAGTTCAAAAAACTGAAAAAAGGTAAGAAGTGCCTAGTCACAGACGGTGAAGGGCAGAGAGGATGAGACAGGCGCTGGCAAGACAGGAGAGACCTTTTGGGCCATGTTGAAAGGATTTGGACTTGATTTTAAAAGTCACATGAAGAAAGGGAGGCTGCAGCAAAAAATTCATGAGTTTATACAAATTCCTGAAAGCATATAAACAATTCAACTTCTGAAAAACCTCTCCCTCTGAACTCAGTCCAAACCACAGCTCTGATTCAAAAATGAGGAAAATGAGAGGAATGAAATGAAGCAAATTTAATGACTAGTTTTGTAAAGGCTGCCCTCCTTCTACAGTCAGCACCTTCAGCCGGCACGTGTGCAGGGGATGGCTCAGTCCCACTCTGAGTACCACCCAGGCCTCCTACCAGTACCACAAAAAAATGTGGTTGTTGAAATTTCTAAAATTATTGGGATTGGAATTAAAATGCCATTTCCATTTGAATTACAGAAATACTTTATTTTATTATATTCACTGTAATAGGAATTTATTGGCTTTTATTATTAAATATTATGCCATGCTACAAAGTTGTGTGTGTGTGTGTGTGTGTTGTTTTTCTTGCTTTGTTTTGTGTAGAAACAAAAAAATGTTGAGCAGAAACATAGGTCCAGGAGTCTCTGGTTTACCTTCACTCTAAAGCCCTAATGGTTTTATCATTCCTAAATGGCTTCATTTCCCTTGCTTTAGGGTAGGGAGGGGAGCACTAAAGGAAAAGAAATGTACTAAGGCAACTTGCATTTACTCACAAACAATTATTTAAAATGGTCATTTACCAAGCTACTACTCAGTAAAAGGCACAATATTGGGTATTTCATGTGCATTGTCTCATTTAATCTTCTTAAAATCTTATGACATAGGTAATATCTTCATTTTGTAGCTGAAAAACTAAGACTCAGGAAGATTTAACCAGAGTTCTTCCCGACTCTATAGGCATTATATGTTCTTTATTACTCCAGTGTAGTTGGAAATACTGCTCAGTTTTTCCAGTTTTATTCAGGGTAGGTCTTGGATAGATTGTACAAGAATAAAATAACAGTACTCTTCTTCAAGACATGCACTGTGTTAACTTCAGAGATGTGGAGAATTCAAGAAAAATATGTAAATCTACAACCCTATTTTTTATTCAAATCCTTTGATAAAGAAGAAGATAAAAAATTTTTTTCACTCCACAAATCTATTTTTCATTAAAAACAGACATCCCCTCAAGTAACATTAAACATTGGGCAGGCAACCAAAATATATTGCCAAATTCCTTTCTTAATTTGGTTGTGTGAAGCTATTTCTAACTTTCTCTGACAGCAAGTTTTCCAGGCTAACAATTGCTCAGCAATATTGCATTATAATCATTCTCCAATCTAACAAGCTTTCACAATAGCAAAAAATGGAAATTTTTGAGCTTTTAGCACATGAAAGATTTCATCTTAAGGTGATATTCATGCAAAATCCTTATAAACTCTAACATATTATGAACACTCACAGTATCTGCCTTTCTAGTAATACTTAAATATTTAGGTTTGGCTTAGGCCTTGTCTCACTGCACACAACAGTCTCAGAACACAGAACTCTTTGTGACATATGTGTTTATTAGCAAGTAAGAAGCAAGTAGATGTAAATAAATTGAAATCTATTGCTTTGTGGATTATAACTCCAATGTTGATGAGGCTGTCTTATTTATCTCTAAAAATTTTAAAGAAATTGAAATTTTAAATTCCTCAAGTAACTGGTAAATCCTGGCCTTTAGTCTAGGGAATGGGGTGGGGGAGATTTGAGGACCAAAATGGAAAACTAAGCACACATATTTAAAAGTCATCTTTCTGAGTCAGAAAAGATGGCGACAGAGTAGAGAGCAGTGCTCTCGAGTACCAGAGCAGCAGGAGGGCAGGATAGGGAGCCTGAGATG
Organism: Noctilio leporinus; assembly: GCA_004026585.1. Lineage (NCBI taxonomy): Eukaryota > Metazoa > Chordata > Mammalia > Chiroptera > Noctilionidae > Noctilio > Noctilio leporinus. Next base: position 14,536 of record PVIW01006115.1, read on the forward strand.
TCTTCAGGTCCCTAAGAATTGGAGCAGTCAGCATCTGGACTCAGGGGAGCACAGCCCAGAGGCTGCAGAGACCTGCAGGAGAGCAGGTGAGGGGGTTCCGGACCTACTGGCCATCAGCTCTGGGCAGTGATGGCTCTACCCAGAGGGGCGTGTTTAACTGAAGCCAGCTCCAGGATCCCTGGAGACTAGAAATCTGAACAGTGAAGTGCGGGCAGCGAGGGCAAACACCGGAGGGAATGAGGAATTTAACTCCTGCAGGGGAGGGACTGCATGAGAGACTTGCTCCAGCAACAGGGAGAGGAAGCTCCTCACTGGGCCAGAGGCATAGGAGAAGAGTCCTGTGGGGAGCAGGAGCAGGGGAGCAGGAAAGTGAGCCGGCAGGGGTGGTGAGACGGCCAAAAATGGTGCTGCAGGGCCACCAAGGAAACAGCAGCTTGAAGCCCCTGCAAAGGGGGAGGCCCAGCCCTGCGCACCCACACAGGCACTCAGGCTCCCTTGGAAACTGCAAACTGCGAGCCGGGAACTTGTAGCTGGGGCAACTGACCCGCCCACTGCCTGGGACAAAGGCTACAGACATGCTGGGAGAGGCACATCACAGAGGAGGGGTAAAGGACTCCATAGAGAGCTGGTCGGCTTGGAGGATTGGCTCTCACCCAGGAGACCTGGGCAGGGTTGGCAGACCCCGGGCACTGTTGGCAGTGGGGGGCTGCCTCCTCTGGGAGCTGCAGGGGCAGGGCCAATCATCACACGAACCAGCTGCCCTGCAGGGGTGCCAGGGCCCATCACAGGCGGGAACCTCCACCAGGAGTTGGAGGGGACACCCTGCAGGCCCCAGATACCGGCAACCCTAAAAACCAGCTAGGCTACTGAAGGCCCAGCCTAGCTGGGGGCTGAAACTCAGAATCAGCCCTGACTGTGACAATCAGAGGCCCTGCCACTCCAAGACCCGCTAGACTGTATACTGCAGAGACCTGACCAAGAAAAAGAGGCAGCCTCAGGAAATTGATTGCTGCTAATCTCAAGCACCTGAGTTATACCGAGAGCTACATGAACTATTAATCCCCAACATATCCTTTTCAAAAGTTACTTCTCACATACTTTTAATCCCCCCCTATCTCAATCCACCTAAATACCCAAGACCCTCCCCCTACTCTTGATTTAAAGTCTACTAACTCTCTGGCTACAATGCATTCCCAGTCCTCAATCTAAGTATTCCTCCCTTCCACAGCCACCTAAACCCTTTCTTTATTCTTTTCTTTTCTTTTTTTTTTTCTTTTCTATATATATATATATATATTTTATTTTCTTCCTGTTAAGCCCACAGGTTCTGGCTCCACCTGGACCAATCAGAGATCATAAAGGGTGAACAGACACCTAAACCCTTTCTTTATTAATACTGGTTTTTCCTTTTCTTGTGATTTTTTTCTTTACTTATTTCTTTTTTTCCTTTTTTTAATTTTTATTTTATTTTTTATTTTTTTGCCTCTCTCTGATATAAGCCCAGAGGTACCAGCTCCATCTGGACCAATCAGGGATTATTAAGGGTGAACAGCCATCTAAACCCTTTCTTCTTATTATTATTATCATCATTTTTATTTATTTTTTCCTTTTTTGTCTTTCTTTTCCTTTTTTTCCTGCTAAAAGCCCACAGATCCAGAATACAACCATACAGCCCAAATAAAGGCCACACCAAGAACAAGTGGAGAAAATCTGGGAGACGGCAACATTAAACTCCATAAATCTCCTAACACAGAAGGGTGCTCAACTAAGGCAAGGAAGAAAAGCAGGTTAATCCAAGGAAAAAACAAAAAAATAAAAAGCAAGCAACAACAGACACCCAAAATGGGGGAAAAAAAGAATCAGTCCATCACGAAAAGGAAAGGAAGAATCCCCAGAAAGACCACCAAATGAAGCAGAGGCACCCGAAATATCAGATAAGGAAAACAAAAGAATGATGATAGAGAAGCTCAATGAGCTCAGCCACATCAAAGACAACTATAAACAACTCCAGGGGAACTACAAAGAACTCCAGGGAAGTTACAAGGAACTTACTGAGAGCTACAACAGCATGAAAAAGGACATGGAAACTATCAATAAGTGCCAGGAGGAAATGAAGAATATAATTTCTGAATTGAAGAATACAGTAGAAGGAATCAACAGTAGGCTAGAGGAAGCAGAGGACCGGATCAGCAAGTTGGGGGATAATGTAGAAAAATACTCCAAGACAGTACAAGAGAATAAAAAAAGGCTGAACAAGACTGAAGAGATGTTAAGAGAGCTGCAGGACAACATGAAACGTAACAACATCCGTTTCATAGGGATACCAGAAGGAGAAGAGAAACAAGGAATGGAAAACCTGTTCAAAAAAGTCATGATAGAAAATTTCCCTAACATGATGAGTGAAAACATTAATCAAGTTCAGGAAGCACAGAGGGTCCCAATGAAGATCAACCCAAACAGACCAAATCCAAGGCACATTATTATTAAAATGGCTCATTTCAAATACAAGGAGAGAATCTTAAAACATCAAGACAGAAACAACAAATAACATATAAAGGGGCTCCAATAAGGCTTTCAAATGATTATTCAACAGAAACAATTCAAGCCAGAAGGGAATGGCAAAAAGTATTTCAAGTCATGGTAAACAAAGGCCTGCAACCAAGAATACTCTACCCGGCACGGCTCTCATTCAAAATAGAAGGAGAAATAAGGAGATTCCCAGACAAAAAAAAAAGGGAGAGACTAAAAGAATACATCTCTACCAAACCAGCATTGCAAGAAATGCTAAAGGGTCTGCTTTAAGAATAAATATATGCCCTGGCTGGTAGCACAGTGGATAAGGCGCCGGCCTGCAAACCCAAAGGTTGCAGGTTCGATTCCCCAGCCAGGGCACATAACAAGGTTGCAAACCAGGTCTCCAGTCAGGTCTGTGGCTGGAGGCAGGTGAAAAGCAACCATACATTGATGAAAAAAAAAAAAAAAAAAAATATATATATATATATATATATATATATATATATATATATAAATAAAACGAAGAAACAGAAAAGCTGAAGAGGAATACAGATACAAAGGGAGAAAATGACAATGAATAACTATCAATCAATAATCACCTTAAATGTAAATGGATTAAATGCACCAATCAAAAGACATAGGGTAGCTGAATGGATAAGACAACATGACCCACATATATGCTGTCTTCAAGAGACCCACCTCAGAATAAAAGATGACACAGATTGAGAGTGAAGGGAGGGAAAATATATATCAAGCAAATGGACATGAAAAAAAAAGCTGGAGTAGCAATACTGATTTCAGACAAAACAGATTTTACAATGAAGGACATAAAAGGGACAAAGATGGACATTTCATAATACTTAAGGGAACAATCCATCAAGAAGAAATAACTCTGATAAACATATACGCACCCAACATAGGAGCTCTGAAACATATAAGGAAAATCTTGGAAGACTTTAAGAAAGACATAGACAGCAACACACTAATAGTAGGGAATTTTAATACCCCACTATCAACAATGGACAGATCTTCCAAACAAAAAATCCCCCAAGATGTTGTCGCATTGAACAACACTCTAGAGGAAATGGACCTAACTGATGTATACAGAGTCTTTTACCCCAAAGAAGCAAAATACACATTCTTTCCAAATACACATGGATCATTCTCTAAGATAGACCACATGCTATGTCACAGAACAAGCCTCCACAAATTGAAATCATACCAAGCATCTTCTCAGATCACAATGGCTTGAAACTAGAAACCAATCTCAAAGGAAAAAACCAAAAATTCTCTAACTCATGGAGACTGAATAACATGCTTTTAAGCAATGAATGGGTTAACAATGAGATCAAAGATGAAATTAAAAAGTTCCTGGAAACACGTAACAATGAACACACAATATCCCAAAACCTATGGGATACAGCAAAGGCAGTTCTCAGGGGAAAATTTATAGCAATACAGGCCTTCCTAGAAAGGTCACAAGAAGTTTATAAAAACAACCTAACCACAAGGCTGCAAAAACTAAAGGAGCAACAACAAACAAAGCCCAGAGCAAGTAGAAGGAAGGAAATCATCAAGATCAGAGCAGAACTAAATAACTCAGAGATTCAAACTACAATTTGAAGAATCAACAGGTCCAGGAGCTGGTTCTTTGAAAAAATAAACAAAATTGGCAAGCCTTTATCCAGACTCATCAAGAAAAAGAGAGAGAGGACCCAAACAAACAGAATCAGAACTGACAGAGGAGAAATCACAACTGATACCTCAGAAATACAAAAGATTGTAAGAAATTACTACAAACAACTATATGACAAAAAATATATGACAACCTGGATGGAATGGACACATTTCTGGAAAGGTATAATCTACCAAAACTGAACCCAAAAGAAGCAGAAAGCCTGAATAGGCTAACAACAACTCTTAAAATTGAAGAAGTAATCCAAAATCTCCCAAAGCACAAAAGTCCTGGACCAGATGGCTACGCAGGTGAATTTTACCAAACATTTGAAGAAGAACTAACTCATATCCTTCTCAACCTATACCAAAAATATATAGGAAGAGGGAAAACTCCCAAACTCGTTCTATGAGGCCAATATTATTCTAATCCCAAAACCAAGCTAAGACACAACTAAGAAAGAAAGCTACAGGCCAATATCTCTGATGAACATAGATGCTAAAATTCTTAACAAAATATTGGCCAATCAGATTCAGCAGTATATAACAAAGATCATACACCATGATCAAGTGGGTTTCATCCCAGGGATGCAAGGATGGTACAACATTCGTAAATCAATAAGTGTAATACACCACATCAAGAAAATGAAAGATAAAAACCATATGATCATATCAATAGATGCTGAAAAAGCATTTGATAAAGTACAGCAACCATTTATGATAAAAACCCTCAGCAAAATGGGAAAAGAGGGAGCATACCTCAACATCATAAAGGCCATCTATGAGAAATCTGAAGCCAACATCATACTTAATGGACAAAAACTGAAAGCTTTCCCCCTAAGATCAGGAACGAGACAAGGCTGCCCACTTTCTCCACTTCTATTCAACATGGTCTTGGAAGTTCTAGCTATAGCCATCAGAGAAGAAAAAGGAATCAAAGGTATTTAAATTGGAAAGGAGGAAGTCAAACTGTCATTATTTGCAGATGATATGATAGTGTATATACAAAACCCGATGGGCTCCACCAACAACTCACTCAACCTAATTAGCAAATTTAGCAAAATAGCTGGGTATAGAGTCAATATCCAGAAATCAAAAGCATTTTTATATACCAATAATGAAACAACAGAAATAGAAGCGAAAAAACAAATCCCATTTACCATAGCAACAAGAAAAATAAAGTACCTAGGAATCAACTTAACCAAGGAGGTAAAAGACCTGTACTCAGAAAATTAAAGAACAATGAAGAAAGAAATCAAGGAAGATACAAATAAATGGAAGCATATACCATGTTCATGGATGGGAAGAATTAACATCATTCAAATGTCCATACTACCCAAAGCAATCTACAGATGCAGTCCCAATTAAAATACCAATGACAGACTTCACAGAAATAGAAAAAATACTTCAAAAATTTATATGGAGCCAAGAAAACACCCACGAATATCCACAGCAATCTTGAGAAAGAAGAACAAGGTAGGAGGAATCACAATCCCGGACTTCAAACAATACTACAAGGCTACTGTCATCAAAACAGCCTGGTACTGGCATAAGAATAGACATATAGATCAATAGAACAGAATAGGGAGCCCAGAAATTAACCCACGACTCTATGGTCAACTCATATTTGACAAAGGGGGAAGGAACATCCAATGGAGTAAAAACAGTCTCTTCAACAAATGGTGTTGGGAGAACTGGACAGCAACATGCAAAAAGATAAAACTAGACCACCAACTTACACCATACACCAGAATAAACTAAACATGGATAAAGGACTTAAACATAAGCAGTGCCACCATAAAGGTCCTGGAGAAAAATATAGGCAGTAAAATTTTGGATATCCTACACAGAAATATGTTTACTGATACTTCACCAAGGGCAAAGGAAATCAAAGAACGAATCAACAAATGGGACTATATCAAATTGAAAAGTTTCTGTTCAGGTAAAGAAAATATCAGCAAAATTCAAAGGGAACCAACTGTATGGGAAAACATAATTGCCAATGATATCTCAGACAAGGGTCTGATCTCCAAAATATATAAAGAACTAATGTGACTCAACACCAGGGAGACAGACAGCCTAATTAAAAAATGGGCAAAGGACCTGAACAGACAACTCACTGAGGAAGATATACAAAGGGCCCAGAGGCATATGAAAGAATGCTCAACATCACTAATCATCAGAGAGATGCAAATTAAAACCACAATAAGATACCACCTCACACCTGTCAGAATGGCAATCATCTACAAATCAACAAACAACAAGTGTTGGTGAGGATGTGGGGCAAAGGGAACCCTCATACACTGTTGGTGGGAATGCAGGCTGGTGCAGCCACTGTGGAAAACAGTATGGGGTTTCCTTAAAAAAACTAAAAATGGAACTGCCTTTTGATCCAGCAATTCCACTACTTGGACTATACCCAAAGAATCCTGAAACACCAGTTCATAAGAACCTATGTACACATATGTTCATAGCAGCACTATTTACAATAGCCAAGTGCTGGAAACAGCCTAAGTGCCCATCAGTGGGTGATTGGATCAAAAAACTTGGGTACATTTACACAATGGAATTCTATATGGCAGAAAGAAAGAAGGAACTTGTACCCTTTGCAACAACATGGATGGAACTGGAGAGTATTATGCTTAGTGAAATAAGCCAGTCAGTGAAGGACAAACACCATATGATCTCACCCATTACAGGACAATAATGAACAAAACTAACAACAAGCAAAACAGAACCAAATATGTGAATACAGTGAATACGCCTTCAGTGGTCAGGGGAAAACGGGTTGGGGGGATGGGGGAGACAGAGGCATAGAAGGGGACCAATTTAGACAAGAACCTAGTATAAAGGAACCATGGACATGGACAATAGGTGGGATTGACTTTGGGGGGAATGGGTGGGTGGGGAGGGGGACAGAGGGGATCAAAAAGGGGATGGATGTAATACAACAACAATAAAATTTTTTTTAAAAAGTCATATTTCTCTCTGGCCACTTCCAAATTTTTCTAGAGTAAGCAAATAAAAACAAAAGGAAACCTATACAATTACAGGAAGTGAGAGGACTATAAACCAAATGAAAGTGGAGAGATGCATATTGGTATTTCTAAGGCCTTAAAGAAGTCTCAGGGAAACAAGAACTTTAAGAAAGTAAAATCACTCTTCCAGGAAATACTTTTAGCTTACCCTGGGCATGAATGGGCTGCTTAGTAAATGTAATATAGGGTTGGCATGGCTATCTCAAAACAAAAACAAAAACAATCTTGGCACTTAAAGAGGTTGTCATCATAAACACATTAAAGAAAGACTTTGTCCTAAAAATGAAGGTAATTTTGCTTATATATTGTTAATTATAGCTCCCTCTTTACTTGACAACCTTAGCTGAACCTATATTCCAGTAAAGGCAAAGTTTACTTACTACTGACAGAGTTCAATAACAAGCCACAGAACCTCTGACAGAACTGTCTCAATAAGTAATCAAATCAACTTAGACCCCCTTTGTCAGTTTGAGTCAAATATAAGAAAATGTGTTTCATTTTTTACCTAGAGAAACACTCTGGAAATATTAGAACTAGTATTTCCTTTATTAAATGGTTGCTTTAAAAATGAGAACATGTAAAACATGTTCAATTTTTAACTTTAATGAAATCCAGAAAAGCATTAAAATTCTAACCAGAGGGAGACAATAACTTAAATAAAAAATATGAGATCAAGAGATATATTTTTGGAAACAACAAAAATTAGGAACACAATTTTGAAAGTATAATTGGGACAATTAAAAGCTAAGTGATTATTACAGAAATTGTATTTATATATTGAAAGAAAAACTGGAGAACTTCTTTTAGAAGTAGTAGCAAAAGGATAAAGATAAAAATTAAGAGTCACTCAAAAATGATGAGCTCCTCCTCAACCCCCTCAGCTTGAGCTAAGCCCCAGAAGCATTAGCTCGCAATAAGTCAATGGTTCAATTTCAGCGATTAGAGACCTCAGAAGTCATTACTCCCCCCTTTATAATAAGAATACGTGGGATGAAATGAGAATCAATTACTTTTCTTGAACCTATTAGAGATTTGAATTTATAGAGAAAACTACCACCTCAAAACCTTGGAAGAGAAGTACATCTAGGGAGCTGCATCTGAGGTCTACTGACCCACAGCAAAAGTTGCTTGAGCCATAACGTAGTAGGAGCCCTTAAGTGATATTTCTGGTGAATTGCTGGAGTCTGAATGTGGGCTAGTAGAACAGTAATAAAACTACTTGGGAATGCATTATTAGAAGATCTCCCCTGCCCCATACACTAGAAATACAAGAGAAAAAAAATCTCCTTGGTTCTAAAAGGGGGAAGGAAAGAGTAATCATTGAAATGTGACCACTCTTGTCCATAACACTCCTACTCTTCAGGTGAAAAGACTTTTCCAGAGCTTTATCCCAAATAGAAGACGGGCAGACATGCCTCCTGTTCTAGCCCCTTCTAACCTTCCTATCTCACATGGAAGAAAGATCCATCATTAACATTCATCAGGACTTCAAGGAAATAGATTGGAAATGGTACATCCAGGGAAAAGAAGAAATAATAGCTGCTGATTTTCAATAACTAATAATATACATCAAACCACAGATCTAGGAGTTTTCAAAGAACATTAAGCAGGACAAACACTAAAAATATCTACACTTAAGCATATTATATTTAAACTGCAGTAAACCAAAGACAAAAGCAAAATATTTAAAGAAGTTGGTGGGGGGAGTGGACAGGGTGGAAGGGAGAAACAACTTGCCTACAAAAAAAAAAAAAAAAAAAAATACAACAGGGAAAAGAATTACAGTGAACTTTTAATCAGAAACCAAGATTTTTTTTTAATAATACAAACTTAAACTTCCATATTCAGCAAAATTACTTATTTAACAGTGAAAAATCATAGAGTCTTTTTCAGAAAAACAAAATATGAGCTAATTCATTGCTGGTACACCTGCCCTGAAGAAATGTTAAAACAAGTTTTGGGGGCAGAATAAAATGATATAGGTCAGATATTGGGTCCATATGAAGAGAGGGAGAACCATAAAGAATAAATGGGAGTAACAAAACTTTTATTTTTTTTATTCTTAATAGATCAAGAAGATAACTATTTAATAATGAGGTTCTCTATGATATCACTATCACTGTGGAGTAAAATGTCCCTATTTTTTGCCCCCATTTTAACAACTAGTTAAGCATCCATCCATGAACTGAAATGCCTCTGTGGGAGTTGTGGGACCCAGCACCATATACCAGGGGACCTGGCAGGAGCCTTGCTCACCTGTGAATCTGGTTAGGCAAAGAGAACCAGCTGCAGGTAATAAGCTGCAAAACCAGCAGGAGCCAATGAACCTGCCCCAACCTTTTCAGGCCATGGTCAGGGAAACCGTGGAGAGTGATGAATTGTTATTGGGCAGACACCCAATAACAAGAGACTTGAGAGAGGTCCTGCCTTCCTGAGAGGTGATTCCAGCACAACATTGGAACCACCACCACCACCACCAATACCACCATAACAACAACATATATATATATATATATATATATATATATATATATATATATATATATATATATATATATATGTATGTGTGTGTGTGTGTGTGTGTATATATATATATATTTTTTTTTTTTTTTTGAATGCATTGGAGAGGGTAAGAGGGTCTCTGCAAAAACCAACCCTCCACTAAGGAAGAGGGTCTCTGCAAAAACCAACCCTCCACTAAGGATACACACCTGGGGCTAAATTAGTTTGGGGTTGTCTTACTCACAAGGGAGAAGGAAAATGTTGAGTAAGTGCCCAACTACCCCAACTATGTGGGATCTGTTTAGCAGCACTCAAAATACTGATGTAGGACTTCCTTGATTCAGGATAGGGTGAAGATAAGAAAGGGAAAGATAAGACCTTTCCTACTGATTGTATTCAGGATACTGGTGGGAAGTCTACCCATCAGCCCCTGGGAGAACTTCATCCAAGGATCCTCCAATCCAGCCTACAAGCACTCCCAACACCTGTAAGGCTAAAATCCCATCCCACCCACTCTACAGCCAACTTCATTGGCATACTCCTAAGTGCAACAATGAAAGCAAGTAGCAGTAAACAGAATACCCTTAGAGAAAAGTCTTCAGGCAATGGAGAAATCACAAATTTGAGCTATAGCCCACTTTCTGAAAAAAGAAAAGATATTTCTAGTGGCCGAGTGAGTTGTAAAAACAAAAAAGGCATAAAACCTTAAAAATTCTGCCACAAGAGGGATCAAGAAGTATAGAGTGCCCTGGCTGATGGCTCAGTGGATTGGCACCGGCCTGTGAACCCAAAGGTAACTGGTTCAATTTTCAGTCAGGGCACATAACCAGGTTGCAAGCCAGGTCTCCAGCCAGGTTGGTAGCTGGAGGAAAGTGAAAAGGAAACTATACAATGATGTTTCTCTCCCTTTCTTCCTCCCTCCCTGCCCTTCTCTCTAAAAATTATTAATGAAATCTTTTTTAAAAAACTATAAAGCAGGTGTGTCAATGCAAAGTCAAAAAATAACACCAGATATAATAGAGCCAACAAACAGTAATATCTACCTAAAGGTAACTAGTAAAGGTTTGAGGAGGTGTCTTCCACTTCAAAGACAAAAGTAGCAATGCAAATTTACAAGGAACATGACCAATCAAGGGAGCATATCATCATCAAAAGATGACAATAACTCAATAACTGAAATCAAAGATACAAAATTTTTATCACCTAGATGATAAACAATTCAAAATAGTTGTTGAGGGAAACTAATTAAATGAAATCTGGAAAATAATAAATAAACAAAAGGATAAATTAACAAAGAAATAGAAATCATTTTTAAAAAATAGAAAATATGGAGGTGAAAAATTCAATAATGAATTTTTTAATGGAATAGAGAGAATCTACAGTAGAGTAAACTAAATGGAAGATGAAATAAGTAATCTGTATGATAGAAATTTTTATATGATCCAATCAGAGGAGAACAACAACAACAAAGAATAAAAAAAAAAGGAAGAAAACCTACTTGACCCACAGGACTACATCAAATATACAAATATCAGGATAATTGGTGTTCACAAGGAGACGAAAGAGAAAAGGGTACAGAAAACATATTTAAAGAAATAATTGACAATTCCCAAACGTGGGGAGACTCTTGGTTATTTAAGTTCATAAAGCTAATAAAGCAGCCTATTATTTCATTGAAAAAGACCTTCTCTAGGACACTTTACAATGAAACTACATTTAAAAAAAAGAGGGAGAGAGAGAGAGAATGCTAAAAGCAACCAGAGAGGAAAAGAGTATAAGCTGCAGATGGACTCCGATTATACCAAAAGCAGATTTCCCGATGGAAATTCTACAAGCTAAGAGAGTGGAATAACATATTGAAAGTGTTGGAAGAACAAATTTTGCCAGTCAAGAACACTCTATATGGCAAAGGCATCCTTCAGATATGGAGAAAGGAATAAAGGCTTCCATATAAAGAACAAAAGCTAAGGGAGTTCATTGCCACTAGACTTTTCCTGCAAGAGATGCTGAAAGGAGTTCTTCATGCTGAAATAAAAAAGATGAAAACATATACAAGTAAACAGGTGCAACATACCAGTAAAGGTAAAAATAGAATTAAATTTATAAAACTTCAATTTTGTAAAAAGATGGTATATTAATTACTTATGTGGAGTATAAAAGTCAAAGGAGAAGAGTATTAAGAATAAACACAGCTACTATAATTTGTTAACAAATACACATAAATAAAGAAGTAAGCTATGATATCAAAAATATAAAAGGAAGGACTAAAATTGTATAGCTTTTACTCATAATCAAACTTAAGTTGCAATCAGCTTAAAATGGACTGTTTTACCTTTAAGATGGATTATGCAAACCCCATGGTAACCACAAAGTAAAAAGCTAGAGTAGATTTGTTGCCAGTGGAAGTGTGACTCTTGCCATGTTGCAAGGAAAGCACTCTAGGAGGCCCACAAGGGAGGATAAGGTTTGGTGATTAGATTTATTTATGGCACCAGATTCAAAGTCAAAAGAGTACCATCTTCCTTCATCGGGCCTAGAAATAAGGCTAATGTCCAGATATTTTGCATCATGACAAAGTTTAGTGATGTTAAAGCTTAGTCCAGCCCAACTTTTATCACTATCTGACTAACTTACCTTGTTTTTTGGGTTGCACGTTGGCTTGGCCTGTCTCCAGCATTCACATGGTCATCAGGACCTCAGGTAACTGCTGGTCCTACATGCCGGCCACTAAGGATAGAACAGAACATGTGAACAAATTGGGTGAGAGAGATGGTGTGAACAAATATATGCAAGAGAGAAAGGTTGGCTGGAGGAAGCAGGCACTTTTTTAAACAAACCAATCTCCTTCCCAAGCTTTCATGGGCTTCTGATGTGTCCACCTTAAAATCAATTTATTTCCTAGATCTTCCAGGGAAGATCTTTTATATGATCTGATCCTTTCCAAGACTATATTAACAGGCCTCCATGGTTGCTATCTTGGCTCCTACTGTGCCTGTGCTCACTTGCCCCTTTATTGTTCTATCTCTTTCCTCAGTGATCTATAGGGAATGCAGCTGTGGTTCCCTGGGGAGTATGTGAAGATGTATATCCCTAGGAAAACAAACAGACTCATGCATCCTTGTTTATTATACTTCTTAATGTCTGATTTTCTTTGCTTCCTTAATATATTAATATCTAACTACCTATACTAACAGAGTCACAAAATTTGAAGAAAGGATAACAAAGAATGCTACCATAGTAAACACCAACTTTCAAATATAGGAAGAAACAGAGGAAAAATAAGCAATAGAATTAAGAAAACATTTAAGAAGAGGGCATTAGTAAGTCCTTACATATTGATATTAACTCCCAATGGTAGTAAATTTAATTCATTAGTCAAAAGCCACGGAGTGGCTGAATGGATAAAACAAGCCAACTATATACTACCTACAAAAGATTCACTTTAGATAAAAGGATTAACATGGGCTAAAAGTAAACAAATTTTAAAAGTTATTTCATACAATTGGAAACCAAAAGAAAGTGGTAGCTATATTTATATCAGACAAAAAAGACTTCTAGCCAAAAAGGTTATTCTGTGATAATCAAGGGGTCAATTCATTAAGAAGAAATGACAATCATAAGTATACAAACCCAACATTAAAGCACCTAAATCAGGGCTGTCAAACTCATTTTCACCTGGGACCAAATCAGCCTCATGGTTGCCTTCAAAGGGTCGAATGTAATTTTAGGATGGTATAAATGTAACTACTCCTTAACAGTTAAATGAGCCAGGTAGAAACAAGGTTCTTGGCTGGATAAAACAAAGTGGAGGGCCAGATTTGGCCTGAGGGCCTTGTGTTTGCCACCCATGACCTAAATGTATTAAGAAAAAACTAACATATCTGAAGGGAGAAACATGATAATGCAATAGTATGGGGACTTCAGTATCCTACTTCTAGTCATGAATAGATTCCCCAGACAGAAAATCAAATATTGGACTTAAACCATGTGCTAGATGAAATGCATCTAACAGACATTTATAGATCATTCCATTTAACAGCAGCAAAATACACATTCTTTCCAGTATACATGGAACATTTTCCAGAATAGGTTCTATTATAAGCCATAATACAAGTCTTAAAATTTAAGAAAATTAAAATCATACCAAGTATCTTTTCTGATTATAATGGCATAAAACTAGAAATCAACCACAAAGAAAACCTGGAAAATTTATAAGCATGTGGAAAATAATTAGTACACTCCTAAACAATAAATGGATCAAAAACAAAGTCAAAGGGGAAATAACAAAATATCATGAAAATGTAAACACAACACATCAAAACCTAGGATGCTGCAAAAGCAGTTTTGAGAGAAAGCTTATAGCATTAAAGACATTAAGAAACTAGAAAGAACTCAGAACACAAATGAATCATTTAACTTTATAACTCAAAGAACTAGAAAAAGAAAAACAAATTAAACTCAAAATTAGCAGAAGGAGCAAAGAAACAAAGATCAGAAATAAATTAAATGGAGACCAGAAAAATAATTGAAAAGGTCAGTAAAATTAAGAGCTGGTTTTTCAACAAGATAAACAAAACTGACAAAATTTTAGCTAGACTAAGGAAAAGTAGAAGATTCAAGTAAATAAAATCATAAATTGAAAAGGAGGCATTAAAAGTAATGGAAATATGAAGGATTGTGAGACGCTATTATGCATAATTTCATGAAAACAAATTGATAAACTAGAAGAAATGGAATGATTTTTAGAAACAACAACCTATCAAGACTAAATCATCAAAAACAGAAAACAAAAAGAAAATTGAACAGACCAATAATGAATAAAGAGATTGAATCAGGAATTAAAAATCCCTCAGGACAGAAAATCCTAGGACTTGATGACTTTACCAGTGAATTTTACCAAATAGTTAAAGAATCAAAGCCACTTTTTCACTTTTCAAAAAAAAAAAATTAAAGAGAAGACCCCCAAATTCATTTTATGAGGCAAGAATTACCATGATACTGAAGGAGACAAGAAAAGAAAGCTATAGACTAATAACCATGACGAATATAGATGCAAAATTTCTCAACAAATATTAGCAAACTGAATTCAACAACATATTTAAAGAACATACATCATGATCAAATGAGACTTATCACTGTGATGCAAGTATTATTTAATATACACAAATCAGTAAGTGTGATACACCATACGTTAACAGAATATATGTTTGTGTGTATATATATCTGTGTGTGTATATATATATTATATGTGACCATATAATATATAATATATATATTATATTATATAATATATAATATATAATATATATATATTATAATGTGACCATCTCAATCGGTTCAGAAAAGCATTTGGCGAAGTATATCTTTTCATGATAAACTATCAACAAATTGAGTACCAAAGGAACATAGTCAACATAAGTCATAATAAAGGTCACATACAATAAGCCCACAGTGAACATCATACTCAATGACAATTAAAAGCTTTTTCTTCAGGAACAAGACAAGGGTGCCTACTCTCACCATTCTTATTCAACATAGTACCAGAAGTCCTAGCCAGGGCAATTACGCAAGAAAAAGTAATAAAAGGCATCCAAAAGGAAAGAAAGAAGTAAAGTTTTCATTATTTGCAATGACATGATTTATATATAGAAAATCCTAAAGATGCCACTATAAAAACAAGCTGGTACTAAACAAATTCAGTCAAGTTGCAGGATATAAAAATCAACATATGCCCTAGCTGGTGGCATAGTGGATAAGGTGCTGACCTGTAAACCCAAAGGTCACTGGTTCGATTCCCAGCCAAGGCAACATAACCAGGTTGCAAGCCAGGTCTCCGGCCAGATCCATAGCTGGAGGCAGGTGAAAGGCAACCATACATTGATGTTTCTCTCTCTCTCTCTGCCTCTCTCCCTTCCCCTCTCTCTGAAAAATAATAGAATTAAAAAAAAAAAAATCAACATATGGAACAAAGAAGGAGGAATCATGTTATCTGATTTTAAGATTTACTCTAAAGTTAATTAATGAAGGTAGTGTGATAATAGAAAAGGATAGACATTTAAAATTGAAGAAATAAATTAGAGAGTGAGAAAATAGAGCCATGTATATATGTTCATGTTATGTAAGGCAAAAAGCAAATTCAATATGAAAAGAAACATGTTTTTAACAAATGGTGCTTAAAGGACTGAATATGCAAATAAAAATGTGTATGAAAAAGATTGATCCTTTCTTTACTCCATGTGTAGAAGTTAACTTGAAATGAATCATAGAGTTAGATATAAATGCTAACAATTACAAAATTTCAAGAAGATACAGGTGAAAATCTTTTCTACAATGGAAGTAGACAAGGATTTTTAAGTAGAAAACAAATGCCATCATTATAAAAGAAAAAAATAATTAAATAGAGTCATCAAAATTTTAAAATATCTGCATCTTCAAAGATGTTAAGAAAATAAAAGGCCAGAGATTAGTACAAAAATTAGGCAATGTATAAATCTGACAAAGAACTTTACCCAGAAAATATAAAGAACCTTTTACAATTCTATAAAAAGAAGAAAAAAATCTCAATTTTTAAAAAGTTCAAAATTTGTACACATACTTCACTAAAGAAGATATATAAATCACCAATAAATACATAAAAACCATTATAAATTGAAAAATTCAAATTGAAACCATACTGTGATATAGGACACCCATTAGGATGGCTAAAAAATATTTTTCAAATGAGTATACAAAATATTGGTCAGAATATGAAGCAACTAAAACCTTCATTCTTTAGGAACAGTTTGGTAGTTTCTTATGATGTTAAACATACACTTTCTATATAATTCAGTATGCCTATTTTGAGATAAGTACCAAATAATAATAAAAACATATGTTCCCACAGATACTTAATCTTTACATGGTTATCCATAGCAGCTATATTGGCAATAGCCCAAAACTCAAACAACAAAAATGGCTATGGATAGATTAATAATTTTTTTTTAATTTAATATATCTATACAATGGAATCTTACTAAGCCATGGAATGTAACCAAGCAGAAATAAGAGTAATAGTGTATGATTCTATTTATATTACTCTCTTGGAGGAACCAATTTTGGGAACCTGGATATCAAAATGTGGGATATGCTATAACCAGGCCAAGTAAAGTGAATAATGCAGAAAGTACCAATGGCCTGTTCTCTTAGAGACCAGAAATTAAAAATAAAGCAACTAGGTACATCCTAAATGGTTTCTGGGGACTCTGCCAATCAGGGACTAACTACTGGATGCCATCCCATAAGGGCCAATAGAAATCAGATGAACACCTTTATCTGAACTCTGAGATTGTGGTTATCAGAGCTCTATGTTCCACTACACTCCAGGGCCCTAGAACCACAGTAACTAGTTCAATTTCTCAGCTTAAAAACACAGCTCCACTCCTCTGGGGGAGCTGATTCCTATAGTCAGCTCCAGGCTGATTTCTAGAGTCAGCTCTTTTCTCTCTTTCCCAATTCCCTCCAATAAACCTTACTTTTCTTACTAGTGTCTCTGACTCTTTACCACGCTCCTGCGTTCCTGTCCCCACAAAGACTAACACAAATCAGAACAATATTGGTAAAAAGCAAAAGAAACAAGAAGAGTCACCTAAAATGGGGAGAAAAAGAAACAGTTCATCACCAAAAGGAAAGGAGGAATCCCCAGGAAGGCTGCTAGATGGAATACAGGCAAGCAAACTATCAGACATGGAATTCAAAATAATGATTATAGAGAAGCTCAATGAGCTCAGCAAGCTCAATGAAAACCACAGACAACTCCAGAGGAACTACAAACAACTCCAACTCCAGGGAAGCTACAAGAAACTTACTGAGAACTGCATTGAAAAGGACAGAGAAACTATCAATAAAAGCCAGGAGGAAATGAAGAACACAATTTCTGAATGGAAGAATACAGTAGAAGGAATCAAAAGCAGGCTAAGGAAGCAAAGGATCAGATCAGCAAGCTGGAGAACAATGTAGAAAATAATTCCCTGACAGTGCAACAAAATTAAAAAAAAAAAAAAGACTGAAGAAGATTGAAGAGGTTTTAAGAGAGCTTCAGGACAACAGGAAATGCAATATCTGTATCATAGGAAGACCAGAAAAAGGAGAGAAGTAAGAAATACAAAACCTATTTGAAAAAGTAATGACAGAAAACTTCCCTAACTTGATGAGTGATAATGTCACTCAACTTCAGGACAGAAAGAGGGTTCCAATAAAGAAGAACCCAAACAGACCCACTACAAGAAACATCGTAATTAAAATGGCAAATTTCAAAGACAGGAAAATCCTAAAAGCAGCAAGAAAGAAACACTTAACATATAAGGGGCTCTGATAAAGTTACCAGCTGACTATTCAACAGAAACACTACAAGCCAGAAGGGAATGGCAAAAAATATTCCAAGCCATGAAAAATAAAGGCCTGCAAACAAGACTACTCTAATCAGCAAGGCTCTCCTTCAAAATGGAAGGGAAAATACTGAGTTTCCCAAAAGAAGGCTAAACGAATACATCTCCACCAAACAATTATTGCGAGAGATGCTAAAGGATCTGCTTTAAAAAGATGAAGAAACAGAGAGAGACAGAGAAAAACACAGAAACAAAGTGGGGGAAATGTCAATGAATAAATACCCGTCAATAATAACCTAAACTTAAACAGATTAAATGCACCAATCAAAAAACATAAGGTACCTGAATAGATAAGAAAACATGACCCACATATATGCTGTCTACAAGACACTCACTTCAGAACAAAAGATTGACACAGACTGAAAGTGAAGAAATGGGAAAACATATTTCAAGCAAAAGGACATGAAAAAAGGCTCAGTTAGCAATACTTATATCAGACAAAATAGAGTTTACAATGAAATCCATAAAAAGAGGCAAAGGACATTTCATAATACTTAAGACAACAATCAATCAAGAAGCTATAACACTTATCAACATGTATGCACCCAACATAGGATCACCCAACTATATAAGGAAAATTTTTGAGGATTTCAAGAGAGACATCAACAGCAGCACACTAATAGTAGGGGACTTTAATGCCCCATTATTAACAAAAGACAGATCTTTCAAGCAAAAATACACCAAGGATATTGTGGCATTGAACATCACTTTAGATGAAATAGACTTAACTGATATATACAGAACTTTTTAGACCAAAGAAGCAAAATCCACATGCTTTCCAAATGCACATAGAATATTCTCAAAGATAGACCATATGGTAGACAAGACAAGACTCCACAAATTCAAAAAAATTGAATTTTCTTGAAAACTTTCTCAGATTATAATGGCTTCAAGAAACCAACCTCAAGAAAAAACCTCAAAAACATTCTAATTCATGGAGACTGAATAACATGCTATTAAATAATGAATGGGTTAGCAATGAGATCATTTCTGGAAACAAGTGAATTTGAACAACCCAAAATCTATGGGACACAGCGAAAGCAGTCCTCAGAGGGAAGTTAATAGCAATGCAAGCCTACCTAAAAAGGTTACAAGAAGCTCATACAAACAACCTAACCATAAAACTTAAGAACTAGAAGAGCAACAACAAACAAAGGCAGACCAAGATCAGAGCAGAATTAAGTAACATAGAGACTAAAAACACAATTCAAAGAATCAATAAATCCAGGAGCTGGTTCTTTGAAAAGATAAACAAAATTGACAAGCCTTTAACCAGACTCATCAAGAAAAAAAGACAGAGGACACATATAAAATCAGAAAGGACAAAGGAGAAATCACAACCGACACCACAAAAATACAAAGGATTATAAGAAATTACTACAAACAACCATATCACAAGAAATTTGACAACATGGGTGAAATGGACAAATTTCTAGAAACGTATAATCTTCCAAAACAGTTTCAAGAAGACGCAGAAAGACCCTGGCTGGTGGCTCAGTGGATAGGCACCGGCCTGCGAACATGCAGGTCTCTGGTTCGATTCCCCAGCCAGGGCACATAACTAGGTTGTGAGCCAGGTCTTCAGCCAGGTCCATAGCTAGAGGCAGGTGAAATGCAACCATACACTTATATTTTTCTCTCTTTCGTGCTCCCTCCTTGCCCTTCTCCCTAAAAATATAAAAAATAAAATCTTTAAAAAAGATAAAGAAAGGTTCTTAAAAAAAGAAGGCGAAGAAGGAAGCCTGAATAGACCAATAACAACTAGTGAAATTGAAGCAGTAATCAAAAAACTCCCAACTCACAAGAGCCCTGGACTGCATGGCTACATGGGTGAATTTTAGCAAACATTTAGAGAGAACTAACTCCTATCCTTCTCAACCTATTCCAAAAATTCCAAGAAGGAAGACTCCCAAACTCTTTCTACGAGGCCACTATTATTCTAATCCCAAAACCAGGTCAAGATACAACAAAGAAAAGAAACAACAGGCCAATATCTCTGATGAACACAGATGCTAAAATTCTCAGCAAAATATTGACAAACCAGATCCAGCAATACTTTGAAAAGATAATACACCATGATCAAGTGAGATTCATCCCAGGGATGCAAGAATGGTACAATATTCACAAATCAATAAACATAATACACCACATAAACAAAATGAAAGATAAAAACCATATGATCTTATCAATAGATGCTGTAAAAACATTTGATAAAGTACAGCATCCATTTATGATAAAAAATATTCAGCACAGTAGGAATAGAAGAAGCATACCTCAACATAATAAAGGCCAGATATGAGGAACCTGAAGCCAACATCATACACAATGGAAAAGACTAAAAGCTTTTCCTTTAAGATCAGGAACAAGACATGGCTGTCGACTCTCTCCACTTCTATTTAATATCATTTTGGAAGTTCTAGCCATAGTGATCAATAAGATAAAGGAATCAAAGACATCCAAATGGGAAAGGAGGCAGTAAAATTGTCATTATTTGCAGATGACGTGATAGTGTACATACAAAGCCTAATAGACTCCACAAAAAAACTACTCAACCTAAAAAGCAAATTTAGCAAAACAACTGATTATAAAGTCAATATTCAGAAATCAAAGGCATTTTTGTATACCAACAATGAAACATCAGAGATAAAAGCTAGAAAATAAGTCCCATTTACTATAGCAACAAGAACAATAAAGTACTTAGGAATAAACTTAACCAAGGAGGTAAAAGACCTGTACTCAGAACACTATAGAACACTGAAGAAAGAAATTAAGGAAAACACAAATAAATGGAAGCATCTACCATGTTCATGGCTGGGAAGAATTAACACATTAAAAGGTCCATACTACCCAAAGTAATTTATAGATTCAATACAATTCCTATTAAAATACCAATGACATATTTCACAGATCTATAAAAAATACTTCAAAAATTTATATGGAGCCAAAAACAACCATGAATAGTGACAGCAATCGTGAGAAAGAACAAATTAGGAGGAATCACAATGCTGGATATCAAACTGTACTACAAGGCCACTGTAATCAAAACAATCTGAAACTGTCATATTAATAGACATATAGACCAATGGAATGGAATAGAGAGCCCAGAAATAAACCCAGGACTCTATGGTCATTTAATATTTGACAAAGAGAGAAGGAACATAAAATGGAGTGAAAATACCCTCTTCAACAAGTGGTGTTGGAAGAACTGGACAGGCACAGGCAAAAATAAATAAAATAAAACTAGACCAACCAACTTACAAAATACACCAGAATAAACTCAAGATGGATAAAGGACATAAACATAAGTTGTGCCACCATAAAAGTCCTAGGGGAAAACATAGGCAGGAAAATGTCAGATATCCCATGCAGCAATATTCTCACTGATACTTCTCTAAGGGCAAGGGAAATAAAGGAACAGATAAACAAGTGAGACTACATCAAACAGAAACATTTCTGCTCACCTAAAGAAAACATCAGCAAAATGAAAAGGGACCCAACTATATGGGAAAACATATTTGCCAATGATACCTCCATAATATGTAAGGGCTTGATCTCCATAATATGTAAAGAACTTATATGACAACACCAGGGAGAGAGACAGCCCAATTAAGAAATGGGCAAAAAACCTGAGCAGATACTTCTCTGAGAAGGACATACAAAGGGTCCATAAGCATATGAAAGTCATCAGAGAGATGCAAATTAAAATCACAATGAGATACCACCTCACACCTTTCAGAATGGCTACCATCAACAAATTAACAAACAAGTACTGGAGAGGATGTGGAGAAAAGGAAACCCTGGTTCATTGTTGGTGGGACTGCTAACTGGTGCAGCCACTATGGAAAACAGTATGGAATTTCCTCAAAAAACTTAAAGTAGAACTGCCTTTTGACCCAGCAATTCCACTGCTAGGATTATACTCAAAGAACGCTGAAACACCAAGTCATAAGAACCTATGCACCCTTATGTAGATAGAAGCACTATTTACAATAGCCAAGTGCTGGAAACAGCCTAATTGCCCATCAGTAGATGAATGGGCTGAAAAACTTTGGTACATTTACACAATGGAATACTACATAACAGAAAGAAAGAAGAAACTCCTACCTTTTGTGACATCAAGGATGGAAGTGGAGAGTATTATGCTTAGTGAAATAAGCCAGTTAGTGAAAGACAAATACCATATGATCTCACCCAATAGAGAAGACTAATGAACAAATCAAACAAACAAGCAAAATAGAACCAGAGGCATGGAAAAAAGGAACAGAATTTCAGTGTACAGAGGAGAGGAGGGAGGGGAGAGAGGCAAAGAAGGGAAACAGTTTAGTCAAAAAACTATTATAAATGACCCATGGACATGGACAATATGTGGGATTAACTTGGGAGAGGGTAGGGAAGGTCGTGCAGGGGACAGCAGTGGGGGGAAAATGGGATAAATATAATATGACAACAATAAATTAATTTTGAAAAAGGAAAACTATTAAAATAATTGCATGCATAATAGCATAAAAATAAAATAAAATACCTAGGAATAAATCTATCCAAATACGTGAAATACTTGCACTTGGAAAATTATAAAACACTGAAGAAAGAAATTGTGGAAGCATATATCATGTTTATGGATAGGAAGCAAGTAAGTGGAAGCATATATCATGTTTATGAATAGGAAGAATTAACATCATTAAAAAGTCCATACCACCCAAAGCAATCTATGATTCAGAGCAATTCTTATTAAAATACCAGTGACATTTCACAGGTTAGAATAAACATTCCAAAACATTATAGGGAACCAACAAAAACCCCAAATAGCCTCAGCAATCTTGAGAAAGAAGAACAAAGTTGGGGTATCACAATACCTGATATCAAAAAATACTACAGGGCCATTGTAATCAAAACAGCCTGGTACTGGAATAATTAAATATTGGCTTAGAAATTTAGCATCAAATTAAAAGAAAATAAACATCTTTTTGGCATAAAATTATTCTTTGTCTATGTAACGAAGCCAAACAATGACCTTTTGAGCAATAAAGTTTAAACAAGATAGGTTTGGATAAGGATTTAAAGCCTTGTATATGGGATGCATTAAAGTGTGCATTTGCAGCCTACTTTGTTGACTCTAAGAAGAATATACTTGCCAAAAAGAGATTCTTTATAGTTAATTGCACTCAAATTCACAACAAGAAGCCAGCAGCCATTATTTGCACAGACTCTCACACAATACACCTTAGAGAAAAACTGCACTGACCCGCCTGCATCCTGTACTCTGTTTCTTCCATCTGAGCCAACCCTTACAAAAGAGCTCCTCGGCTTGTAAACCAACCAATGGGAAGAAGACCTGCCCTGGCCAATCAGGGCTGCACTGTCATATCTTCATTTGCATTTTCACTGCCAGATAGATAGAACAGCTCCATTCTGACCAATTAGAACAGTGCTATTTGGAATCCTCATTCACATAGAAGTGGATCCATCAGGGATGGGGTTGGGTGGGGTGGGCTGCAGCAGACACCCTTCTCCATGTAAGGCAGCTTTATCTCTGACTTCAGGGAGCACGATTATAGTTTCTATCTGAGTCTGTTTCACCAGCTGGAGCTGCAACACCAAGGGTGAGTTGCAACACCAGAGTTGAGCTATAATCCCCAAGCCTCCTCACCCAAGCTCTCTCAACCCAGCTGCCTCACAGCTGTGCTGTCCTATGGCCATGCTGTTCCATGATTGAGCTATCTCATGGCTATAATGTTCCACAGCCAAGCTCTTTCACAATTAAGCTGTTTTCACTGAATAAAGCTGTTTGCCTCACTGCACCCCAAGTTGAGGACTCATGTTGGTGTTAAATTGGTGACAATGACCTTCAGTTGACAACTTGCATATCTCAGAGTAAACACATTGAACTAAAACATTTAACACTTCCTTCCAAGTAACCTTATTGGATTCTGGATCCCAACAAAATTAGTTTTCTATCTATGATTTCCTTTTCACTCTCTTTCCCACACATGCATACAATAGGGGGCACAAGGTACGTGAATACTTCCTGACCTTTCTGCTGCTTTCTCACTTAAATCTGTACAGCTCAACTTAATTTTGTGTTATTTACAAGGCATCATCTTTATTCCTAGAGCTGTATTGCACCTTCTTATTTAGATCAAATACCCCTTGAAATGAAAATCTTTGTGAAGCCTACTGATGTTAAAAAGAATTGGATATTTTCAAAGCCAAAAGTTTAGGTGTGTTGATGGTATCCATATGAATTTAAACTTGGAATTTCATGAACACCTATTCATAAATATATTTGGAAATGTCTCAGAAACAAGAAAATAATTGCATTTAGATATGATCACATTTTAAATGAAACATTTGGATTGCATGATCTCTAAGCAACAATCCAGCTTTAATAATGTAGCAATCTAGATAGCTACCTCTGAACCAATGAGTTATTTTATTCTGGAACATGAGGGAACAGAAGGGAAGAAAATATTTATTGATGCAAGCAGAACTTTTTGCAAGCCAGAGCAATGGAAAGACCAAAGATTATCCATGTTAGATGCTGTGCCAAATCATTGTATATAAAACATTCAGTTTCTCACTGGTGTAAAAAGGGGACATTTTATAATAATAGAAAATGACATTGCAGTCATAGTCCTTACTTTATTAGAAAGTTAAAAATAACCTTTCCAATAGTTCACAATTTTGCTGACTTAGTCATTTAAATAACTCAAGATTCATTGTTTTGAAGCGAGTAACAGAAAACGTGTCAAAGATCATTCTCTAACAAGGATATAATTATTTTTGTTAGGAAAGGTGGAGAGTTATGCAATTTTTAAAAATCACATAATTTTCAAAATGACTATGTCTATAGTATTTTGTCCCATTAATATTAGGTATTGCCATCAAAATTAATCAAAAGACATTTTTAAGCATTGTAAATCTCTTGTAATGACACTTCATACTACAAATAAAAGTAATTAAACTTGAACTGTCATGAGCTTCCTGAAGATTAATGAAAAATCAACAGCCACTTGTCTTCCTGCTTATGTACTGGGCAAAAGTAAATTCACAGGGAAGTCTGAGATCCCTTTATTTTTATTTATTTTTTAAATTAAATTTATTGGGGTGACACTTGTCAGTAGAGTCATATAGGTTTCAATTGCACACTTCTATGATATGTGACCTGTATATTACATTATGGATCCTTTAACTACCACCTAGTTATTTTCTAGGGTGAAGCTTGAACCCTACACCTCAGGCTTTTTTTTTTTTTTTTATTGTTGTTGTATTACATCCATCCCCTTTTTCCTCCCCTCTGACCCCTTCCCCACCCACCTACTCCCCTCCAAAGTCAATTCCACTTGTTGTCCATGCCCATGGTTCTTCCATGCTAGTTCCTTGACTAAACTGCTCCCCTTTTTGCCTCCTCCTCTCCCCTACCCCTTCCCTCTGCCCACTGAAGGTCTATTCATTGTATTCATGTATCTGGTTCTGCTTTGCTTGTTTGTTTTGTTCATTATTGTCCTGTAATGGGTTGGTGAGGACTTGGGGAAAAGGGAACCTTGGTGCACTGTTGATCAGAATGCAGGCTGGTGCAGCCACTATGGAAAACAGTATGGAGTTTCCTTTAAAAACTAATGGAACTGCCTTTTGATCCAGCAATTCCACTACTAGGACTATACCCACAGAACCCTGAAACACCAATTCAGAAGAACCTATGTACCCCTATGTTCATAG
The DNA here is from genome assembly GCA_004026585.1 of Noctilio leporinus. Lineage (NCBI taxonomy): Eukaryota > Metazoa > Chordata > Mammalia > Chiroptera > Noctilionidae > Noctilio > Noctilio leporinus. Next base: position 40,403 of record PVIW01006115.1, read on the forward strand.
CAGTGCTATTTATAATAGCCAAGTGCTGGAAACAGCCTAAGTGCCCATCAGTGGATGATTGGATCAAAAAACTTTGGTACATTTACACAATGGAATATTACACAGCAGAAAGAAAGAACTCCTTCCCTTTGCAACAACATGGATGCTTAGTGAAATAAGCCAGTCAGTAAAAGACAAATATCATATGATCTCACCTCAGACTTTGATGTATTCCCAGGCCTATAGAGGTTTAGTAGTTCCCAGACTGCTTTATGTCATCCCTCCTCCACACATCTGGCTTTTTGGTGCCTTTCTTTCCCTACTACTGCATTCACTGTGGGTTTAGACCACCCTGAGAATCAGTTTCCTTAGCAACAGGCTTGCCCTTCTAGACAAGACAGCAGTTTACCGGCCTGTATTCTCAGAGGCCTCCTTAACTGCATTGCTGGCTATCCTCTGTGAATGTGCAAAGATCAAAAAAAGAAGTCCCTGCTGTCTCATTCCTTTCAAACAGAGGGCAGGAAGCACTAACAAGTTGGGGAAACAAACACATTTTAACTGGGATACCTCCTGTAAAAGTCATAATTGAAGGTATGTATGAAAAGGAACTATTTTCTCTAAACCTAGCCCGCAGACAGAGAGGTAGAAACAGATTACAAAACACAGAATCTGAAGGCCTGCTGCATGGAAAATTAAGAATGTAAATTCAGGATCAGTTTGTGAGAAAACAATGTCACTTGTTGTGCCCTTTGGCTTAACTTTAGAATCTCAGAATTAGAAGGGATGTTAGGCATTAGTGCAAGACCTGGTATAAAAAACTGCTCTGCAATTTAGGGATCTGGGGCTTAGGCTCTGAAACATTTTATTTAAAATTCACTTTTTAAGTTTTACACTTATGATGTGTGCCCTTATCTAAATAGACATACTTCAGTAAAATGTTAATGAAAAATAAGTAATAGTAAAAATAAAATTCACATTTTAGATATGAATTTTAGACATTTTTAAACAATGAAAAAGAAACACTCAATGAGTCCTTTACTGGATTTTAGTAACATTAAAAGCCTGAAGACCAGCCCTGGCTGATGGCACAGTGGAAAAGTTTCCAGCCTGCGAACCCAAAGGTTGCTGGTTCAATTCCCAGCCAGGGCACATAACCAAGTTGCAAGCCAGACCTCCAGCCAGGTCCATAGCTAGAGGCAGGTGAAAGGCAACCGTACGTAGATGTCTCTCTCCCTCTCTGCCTCTCTCCTTCATTGACTCTCCGGAAATAATAAATAAAATCTTTAAAAAAAAAAAAAGCCTGAAGACCATACTGTGCTAAAGGCTAATGATATATTTCTTTGTGTAGAATTTGTAATTCATTCAGTCATCAAATATTTCTTAAAGGGCTATTATATGCCAGGCAGTCTTCTAAGGTTTGGGGAGCACCACTGAACAAAAGAGAGTTTTAAAATTGTCTTTCCTCAACAATATATCAAGTTTACATTTTGCACTACTGCTCTGCAGTAGTTCTTATCCATTACTGTGGACATAATCATATGTATAATAACACATTATCTCAATTATTTTCATGAGGCCATTCTCCATTCATATGTTGATAATTCCTAAATCTTCACTGTCAATCAATGGTTGGTAATGCCAATTCAATGACAAGAGGAATCCCCAATTTGGGGTGTAGTGACTGAGGAGAATTTTTTCAGTCTAAACAACTCAGTTGGGATATAGCATAGCTTTGGAAGAGCACAGATGTGCAGCAACACAGCTGCAAGGTGACCCTCAGGTGAATATCTACACAGCTCAGCTCCAGCTCACTGAGACAGTGTGTAACAGAAGCCCTGGGTGGTTTTCAATTGTAATGGGCCCATTTTGCTCATTGCCAAAAGGAAAACTCTTAATAATAGAATTTGGTGCAAAGGAAAGGTATTTTATTTATTTAAAGGTTATACAAATTTAAAGGTGCAATTCTGCCATTAAATATACAGGGTGCAATAACTGCATTGCCTTATTTCACATGCTTATTAATTTTGAAAAACTATGTTTCTAAGGTTATGATTTAACATCATCGTTTCAGATAAAAATATTAAAGTCTGAGAGCAACCATTATGTCAAAGGAATACAATGTTAGAGCAACCATAATTTCTGGACTGCATGTAGGGTGAACTGCTAAGGAAATTGCAATCTTCAATAACATCCCTTTATATACACAGTTTACAATGTGAAAAAGGCATATGATGCTGATCCTGATGTTGCCACACCAACAAAGAAAAATTCATAAGGATTGCAAAAGTCCAGATATTGTACACAGAATCCAGATCATCAGTGAAGATCCAGGAAAGTCAATGTGCTCCATAGCAAGAGAACTGTAGATATCAGATGCTATGGCTTGCAAGATTATTGCTGAAGATATCAGGTACAGATCATATGTTCTTAGAAGAGGCCAGTTTATGACACAGCAGACAAAGGAAAGGTGCTTTGAAAAAGCAAGGAAACTGCTAACAAGATTTAAAAATTCCAAAGAAAAAACCCTCTGATTTTCTTCTCCGATGAAAAGAATTTCAGCAAGACCAAATAGTCAACAGAAGACACAACAGGTGGCTCTGTGAGAATCTTAATGGAGTCCCAATGGACTTCCACTCTGTAACAGGATAGGTCTGCTTTACTCTGTCCCAGAGGACATCTTCAGTATATCAGCTCCAACAGGGGAAACAGTCTTCAATGGAAAGGGAAAGTACACTCCCAGAGCAAGAAAGGAGCTGACTTACAGAGAGAGGTGTCTCCACTCTGGTCCCTGATTGGTCTGTCCTTATGCAAATGAGTACTCCAAATCCTCACAGTTAATCCAAAAAACACTCTCTTGATTGGTCAGAATGGAGTCATTCAGATTGGTTGGTGAAGATGCAGATGAAGATACAGTTGCTCTGTTCCCACTGGAACAGTCTCATCCCATTGGTTAAAATACAATTCCAGGAACTCATTTATAAGATTTGTCTCACATGGCAGAAACACGGTGCAGGTGGGCGATTTAGTGCAGGTTTCTCCATAGACCCTGGGCTTGCGTGAGAAGACATTATTTTAAAATGGCTGCTAGGTTTTATTCTCCCCTCAGTTAGCCACCAGGAGCCCTTCTTAGTAGGTATTTTCTTTCTCAGAGTCAAAACTACTTTGATCCTTAAGTTATAGATCCATGCACCGTAACCTTTACCAAACAGCTTCTCTTAGACGTCCCACAGCACCTTGAATTTAACCTGACCAAAACTGAACCCACTACCTTCTCTCTCAAATCTGTTCTTGGAGCCACCATCTCAATAAACTGCACAATTATTCACTTATTGTCACAACACTGGAACCCAAAAGTCATCCTGAATTCTTCCCTCTTCTTCATCTCCAATGCTTCATCAAGTCCTATTGATTCTCCTTTAAGCTCTCTTGAACTTACCCACTTTCCTTCATTTGGCCACACTGTAACCCTAACAAAGTGCCTCCTAATTGGTTACCCTGTCTCCCTTCTTGCCTTCCCCAACTCATTTCTCAGCTGAACCTAATTGAGGCTTACAAAGAAAATCTGATTGTGTCTTCCCCTGTAGTTATAGCCCTTCAGTGGCTCCCTACTGCCTTCAACGTTACTGGAGGGGGATTGGGCCTGGCGCAGGTCTGCCTCAAGCATGTACTGTGTGGGTTCTTGACTTCATGCAGAAAAGATTTTGTAATATGAGTTCAGGCAATTTTGAGAGTAAGTTTATTACAGCTGGAGATGATAAAACAAAGGAAGGACTTAGGATAAAAGAAGCAACAAGCGAGGGCCTAGCTAGTGCTCTGCTTTGACCCCTAGAAACATTATAGGAAAGAAGTGAGCCAAGGCAGGGCAGCTTGTTAGCTCACTGGTAAGTCAGAGAGAAAGGGAGCCTTGGAAACAGGATCAGAGGTAAGCGTGGGATAAGCTGCCGCTGCCCATTACTTCCCTGGCTGTAAGTCTCACGGGGGCCCTGAGAGTGCAGTAAAAAGTTCATGCCTGGGAAGGGACATGACCAAGCTCTAAAACGAGCCCTCACCAGATCTTTGTCTTGAGCATTTTTTCTCTTCCTTCTGTGAGTGAAACTCTCTGGGAAGGGCTTGGGCAGAATATTTGTCAGCTTTCCAGGTGTGTTTTTAATATGCTAATCCATCAAAGTAAGTATTTGGTGGTGGTGGTGGTGGTGGTGGTGGGATATTCTTTAATCTGCAACACTGTTTTACGTCTATCTTTGGTCTGTCTGGCTCTAATTGGGTTTTTATTATTTGTTTTCCTGGTTTTATCCATTTTGGGGTTTAGCTGTCACAAATGACATTAATTGGGTCTCTATTTCCTATTTCTCAGACCAGAGTGATTTAAGTTATGTGTTCTCTGGTTTGGGAGGAGAGGTATAAACCATTTGCTCTCAAGTGTCCTTGGTTTGCAGAGATAAGGTTTTGTGATTCACTAGCTGGCTATAAGTTGCCCAAATTATTTGGCCTTGTTTAATTTTCTAGTCTCAGTTGCTCCATTTCACCTGTCCAGAAATTTTTCTAGTTTTTTATCCTACTTCATCAGGACATATTTTAATTTGACTTATAGGATTCATAGCCATTATCTTCTCTTATCAAGCCATACTTACTTCTTAAGGTTCTCTTAATACCCCATAAGCTTCTGGGGTTTTTAAAAAGATTTTATTTATTATTTTTAGAAGGGGAAAGGGAGAGAGGCAGAGAGGGAGAGAAATATCAGTGCATGGTTACCTTTCACCTGCCTCCAGCTACAGACTTGGCTAGAGACCTGGCTTGCAACCTGGTTATGTGCCCTGGCTGGGAATCGAACCAGCAACCTTTGGGTTTGCAGGCAGGTGCCTTATTCACTGTGCCACCAGCCAAGGCCTTATGAAACCTTTGTATAACCCTTTTTTTTTTTTTTTTTTTTGTCTCGGAACATTACATATACCAACCATGATTACTGTGTCCTTCAGGTTTCCAGGTAATCTTCTGAGATATATTCCCTAATCTACCAAAGCATATGTTTCTCTCGTGTGTTAAATAACAACCATTAATGACTCATATCACATTGATTATGTACTATTTCTCCCACCAGACTGAAAATTTTTTGGAATCAGGGATCATGTATATCTTGTTCACTCTTTAACATCTAACATTTTTAGCATAAAATTTGATTTATTTGTTGATTGAATGAATTAATACATGTTTGAAGTTTAATTTGACTTAAATGATAATTAGCTCATGCATTATTTTCATATGAGCTTCTTAGGAATGATTTATTTTTTTAATAAAGAACAGGCCTAAACAAACTTCTACTCACTTATATATTTGTAAAAATTGTCTCACTCTAAGCTTTCATACCAAGCTTTATGGTGAAACTATCTTAGAGAACTAAGTTACTATTATTATTTGTAGCTCGCAACTTTACTTCATTTGAGGGAAATTGGCAGATTTATCTTACAAACTAAGAGTAACCTGAACCAAGTCTTCCTTGAGAAAACAGAAAGAATAGTGGTGTTCAGGCTATAAAAGGGAAAGGCTTAAATACAAATATATATATATATATATATATATATATATATATATATGGCAATATGAAGCAAAATATGTTCACTTTTTGGTTTTATGGTCAAGTATGCTACATGGTTTTAATATCCTAAGGAAAACAATTCATTTCTGGTCAATCTGCATAAAAATATAATTAGATAAGTAAACATTTTTAATTAAATTAAAGGAAACATTTATCCCCTAACTGTCTTGGTGTCTAAACATGACTAATGTATAATATCCTCAGCTAGATTTTTCAAAAGATATTGAAATGATTTAACAAAATATTTTCTATAGACCTTCAATACATGTTATAAAAATAAAAATGCACTGCAAATTTTAGAGAACTTGGATAAAGAAATAGGATGCAAACGTGTGACAGCACAATAAGGATAGAGTGAAAACTACATCTAACTTCAGGGAAAGATTGTAAGCTCTCTATCTCACCCAATGTACAATATTGTACAAAAAACAATTAAACTTTAAGAGAAAGAGAAAACAAAAGAAAAAGGTAAATAAATGCTTTCACTGTTCTTTAAAAATATTTGATTACATATAAATAACAGGTTTATTTATTTCTATTCAGGACATCAATAAATGACTTGAGAATGAAAAGTCAACAACATCATTTTTTTTAACATTTGCACACATGTATGCAGGACAACATGTACGTACATGCATTTCCTTGTTTTTAATTTAATTTTATTGTTGTTGTATTACATCCATCCCATTTTCCCCTTCCCCACCCACCCACTCCCCCACAAAGTCAATCCCACTTGTTGTCCCTGTCCATGGTTCTTCCATGCAAGCTCCTTGACTAAACTATTCCCCTTCTTTGCCTCCTCTTTCCCCCTCCCCCACCCTTCCCCCTCTCCTTTCCCCACTGAAGATTTATTCATTGTTTTCATGTATCTGGTTCTGTTTTACTTGTTTGTTTTGTTCATTATTGTCCTGTAATGGGTGAGATTATATGGTATTTGTCTTTCCCTGACTGGCTTATTTCACTAAACATAATACTTTCCAGTTCCATCCATGTTGTTACAAAGGGAAAGAGTTCCTTCTTTCTTTCTAGTGTGTAGTATTTCATTGTGTAAATGTTACCAAAGTATTTTGATCCATTCATCCACTGATGGGCACTTAGGCTATTTCCAGCACTTGGCTATTATAAATAGTGCTGCTATGAACATAGGGCTACATAGGTTCTTATGAATTGGTGTTTCAGGGTTCGGTGGGTATAGTCCTAGTAGTGGAATTGCTGGATCAAAAGGCAGTTCCATATTTACTTTTTTAAGGAAACTCCATCCTGTTTTCCATAGTGACTGCACCAGCCTACATTTCCACCAACAGTGCACCAGGGTTCCCTTTCTCCGACATCCTCCACAACACTTGTTTGTTGATTTGTTGATGATTGCCTTTCTGACAGGTGTGAGGTGGTATCTTATTGTGGTTTTAATTTGCATCTTTCTTATGGCTAGTAATGTTAAGAATTCTTTCATATGTTTTTAGGCCCTTTGTATGTCTTCCTCAGAGAGTTGTCGTTTATGTCATTTGCCCATTTTTTTAATTGGGCTGTCTATCACCCTGGTGTTAAGTCACATAAGTTCTTTATATATTTTGGAGATCAAACCCTTGTCTGAGGTATCATTGGCCATTATGTTTTCCCATACAGTTCATTCCCTTTGAATTTTGCTGGTGTTTTCTTTAGCTGAAAAGAAACTTTTTAGTTTGATATAGTCCCATTTGTTGATTCATTCTTTGATTTCCTTTGTCCTTGGTGAAGTATCAGTAAACATATTTCAGTGTAGGATATCAAAAAGTTTACTGCCTATATTTTCCTCTAGGACCTTTATGGTGGCACTGCTTATGTTTAAATCCTTTATCCATCTTGAGTTTATTTTGGTGTATGGTGTAAGTTGGTGGACTAGTTTTATCTTTTTGCATGTTGCTGTCCAGTTCTCCCAACACCACTTATTGAAGAGATTGTTTTTACTCCATTCTATGGTCCTTCCCCCTTTATCGAATATTAGTTGACCATAAAGTCCTCAGTTAATTTCTGGGCTCTCTATTCTGTTCCATTGATCTATATGTCTATTCTTATGCCAGTACCAGGATGTTTTGATGACAGTGGCCTTGTAGTATAGTTAGAAGTCCGGTATTGTGATTCCTCCTACCTTGTCCTTCTTTCTCAAGATTGCTGTGGTTATTTGTGGGCATTTTTTGCTCCATATAAATGTTTGAAGTATGTTTTCTATCTCTGTGAAATACATCATTGGTATTTTAATTGGGATTGCATTGAATCTATAGATTGCTTTGGATTGTTTGGACATTTTAATGTTAATTCTTCCCATCCATGAAAATGGTATATGCTTCCATTTATTTGTATCTTCCTTGATTTCTTTCTTCATTGTTCTATAGTGTTCTGAGTACAGATCTTTTACCTCCTTGGTTAAGTTTATTCCTAGGTACTTTATTATTCTTGTTGCTATGGTAAATGGGATTTCTTTTCTCACTTCTATTTCTGATATTTCATTAATGGTATACAAAAATGCTTTTGATTTCTGGAAATTGACTTTATATCCAGCTATATTGCTAAATTTACTTATTAGGTCAAGTACATTTTTGGTGGAGCCTATCGGGTTTTGAATATATATTACCATATCATCTGCAAATAATGACAGTTTGACTTCCACCTTTCCAATTTAAATACCTTTGATTCCTTTTTCTTCTCTGATGGCTATGGCTAGAACTTCCAAGATGATGATAAACAGAAGTGGAAAAAGTGGACAGCCTTGTCTCGTTCCTGATCTTAGGGGGAAAGCTTTTAGTTTTTGTCCATTAAGTATGATGTAGGCTTCAGGTTTCTCATATATGGCCCTTATGATGTTGAGGTATGCTCCCTCTATTCCCATTTTGCTGAGGGTTTTTATCATAAATGATTGCTGTCCTTTATCAAATGCTTTTTCAGCATCTATTGATATGATCATATGGTTTTTATCTTTCACTTTGTTGATGTGGTATGTTACATTTATTGATTTACGAATGTTGTACCATCCTTGCATCCCTGGGATGAAACCCACTTGATCATGGTGTATGATCTTTGTAATATACTGCTGAATCCAGTGGGCCAATATTTTGTTGAGAATCTTAGCATCTATGTTCATTAGAGATATTGGCCTGTAGTTTTCTTTCTTAGTTGTGTCTTGACCTGGTTTGGGGATAAGAATAATATTGGCCTCATAGAAAGAGATTGGGAGTCTTCCCTCTTCCTGTATTTTTTGGTATAGGTTGAGAAGGATAAGAGTTAGTTCTTCTTTAAATATTTGGTAAAATTCACCTATGTAGCCATCTGGACCAGGGCTCTTGTACTTTGGGAGATTTTGGATTACTTCTTCAATTTCAAGAGTTGTTTTTGGCCTATTCAGGCTTTCTGCTTTTTCTGGATTCAGTTTTGGTAGATTATACATTTCCAGAAATGTGTCCATTTCATCCAGGTTGTCATATTTCTTGTCATATAATTGTTTGTGGTAATTTCTTTCAATCATTTGTATTTCTAAAGTATCAGTTGTGATTTCTCCTCTGTCAGTTCTGATTTTGTTTATTTGGGTCCTCTCTCTTTTTTCTTGATGAGTCTGAATAAAGCCTAGTCAATTTTGTTTATTTTTTCAAAGAACTAGCTCCTTGATCTGTTGACTCTTCGAATTGTAGTTTGAATCTCTGAGTCATTTAGTTCTGCTCTGATCTTGATGATTTCCTTCCTTCTACTTGCTCTGGGCTTTGTTTGTTGTTGCTCCTCTAGTTCTTGCAGCTTTATGGTTACGTTGTTTTTATAAACTTCTTGTGACCTTTTTTAGGTAGGCCTGTATTGCTATAAATTTCCCTCTGAGCACGGCCTTTGCTGTGTCCCATAGGTTTTGGGCTATTGTGTGTTCATTGTTATTTGTTTCCAGGAACTTTTTTATTTCATCTTTGATTACATTGTTAACCTATTCCTTACTTTAAAGTATGTTATGCAGTTTCCATGAGTTAGAGTATTTTTGTTTTTTCCCTTGAATTTGGTTTCTAGTTTCAAGCCATTGTGATCTTAGAAGATGCTTGGTATAGTTTCAATTTTCCTGTATTTGTGGAGGCTTCTCTTGTGACCTACTGTGTTCTATCTTTGAGGATGATCCATGTGTATTTGAAAAGAATGCATATTTTTCTTCTTTGGGGTAGAAGACTCTGTATACATCAGTTAGGTCCATTTCCTCTAGAGTGTTTTTCAATGCCACAACATCTTTAGTAATTTTTTATTTGGAAGATCTGTCCATTATTGATAGTGGGGTATTAAAATCCCCTACTATGAGTGTGTTCCTGTATATATCTCTCTTGAAATCCTCCAAGATTTTCCTTATATATTTGGGATCTCCTACATTGGGTGCATATATGTTTATCAGAGTTATTTCTTCTTGATGGATTGTTCCCTTAAGTATTATAAAATGTCCTTTATTATCCCTTTTTATGGCTTCATTGTAAAATCTATTTTATCTGAAATCAGTATTGCTACTCCAGCCTTTTTTTCATATCCATTTTCTTGATATATATTTTTCCATCCTTTCACTCTCAATCTGTGTCAATCTTTTGTTCTGAGGTGGGTCTCTTGAAGATAGCATATATGTGGGTCGTGTTTTCTTATCCATTCAGCTACCTTATGTCTTTTGATTGGCACATTTAAACCATTTACATTTAAGGTTATTAATGATTGATACTTATTCATTGCCATTTTCTCATTTTGTACCTGTATTCCTCTTTGGCACTCTCTGTTTCTTCATTTTATTTATTCTTAAAACAGATCCTTTAGCATTTCTTGCAATGCTGGTTTGATAAAGATGTATTCTTTTAGTCTTCTTTTGTCTGGGAAACTCCTTATTTCTCCTTCCATCTTGAATGAGAGCCTTGCTGGGTAGAGTATTCTTGGTTGCAGGTCTTTGTTTACCATGACTTGAAATACATTTTGCCATTCCCTTCTGGCTTGCATGGTTTCTGTTGAATAATCATTTGATAGCCTTATTGGAGCCCCTTTATACATTATTTGTCATTTCTCTCTTGATGTTTTTAGGATTCTCTCTTTGTCTTTGAAATTTTCCATTTTAATTATAATGTGACTTGGAGTTGATCTGTTTGGGTTGACCTTCATTGGGACCCTCTGTGCTTCCTGAACTTGAGTAATGTTTTCACTCATCATGCTAGGGAAATTTTCTATCGTGACTTTTTTGAACAGTTTTTCCATTCCTTGTTTCTCTTCTTCTTCTGGTATCCCTGTTATATGATGTTATTATGTTTCATGTTGTCCTGCAGCTCTCTTAAAACCTCTTCAATCTTGTTCAGCCTTTATTCATTCTCTTGTACTGTCTTGGTGTATTTGTCTACATTGTCCTCCAACTTGCTGATCTGGTCCTCTGCTTCCTCTAGCCTACTGTTGATTCCTTCTACTGTATTCTTCAATTCAGAAATTGTATTCTTCATTTCCTCTTGGCTCTTACTGATAGTTTCTAAGTCCTTTATGATGCTGGTGTAGCTCTAAGTAACTTTCTTGTAACTTCCCTGGAGTTGTTTATAGTTTTCTTTGAGCTGGCTGAACTCATTGAGATTCTCTATCATCATTCTTTTGAATTCTGTATCTGATACATCATGTGCCTCTGTTTTATTTGGGGATCTTTGTGGGGATTCTTCCTTTTCTTTTGGTGATGGACTGATTCTTTTTTTCCTTATTTTGGTTGTCTGTTGTTGCTTATTTTTTGGTTTATTTGTTTGTTTCCTTGGATTAATCTGCTTTGCTTCCTTGCCTTTGTTGAGCACCCTTCTGTGTTAGGAGATTTGTGGAGTTCAGTGTTGCAGTCTCCTAGACTTTCTCCACTTGTTGCTCTTGGGGTGACCTTTATGTTGTTAACTTGGGCTATCTGGTTGTATTCTGAATTGGTTGTGTATGTTGCTCCTTTCCTTCCAGTTGGCTGATTGTGAGACACTCCTTCTATCCTTTCTCATACACTGTTTTTGAGTTGCTCCTAAAACAGAACCACCAGTCCAAGCAAAATAACCATACCTGGAGAGGTACCTTTCTCTTTTACTTCCCATTTCGACTGCCTATGAACGTAGCTATATACCCAAACCCTCCAAGGTAACCCCCGCTCTTAATCATATCCTCAGCTGCAACTGAGCTTGTCTTGATAGGGATGTAGATATATTAAGACTGTTGTATGATGGGGGAAAATGATTAAGTTGACTAAAATATAGTTTTTAAGAGTGCTGAGGTGTAGCACTCTTATAGCAGGGATATAAGAGTGAAAACCAACTTTTTTATTCTATAGAAATGAGGAAAGGGAGAATCAGAAAGCCTCAAGTACGAGTGAACAGCGTATGCCTATATATATAGTTGCCACATCCTCCTAATTGTTCACCCTTAATGATCCCTGATTGGTCCAGGTGAAGCCAGGACCTTTGGGCTTTTAGCAGGAAAAAAATAATAATAATGCTAATAAAGAAAGGGTTTAGGTGGCTGTTCACCCTTAATAATCCCTGATTGGTCCAGGTGGAGCCAGGAACTGTGGGCTTTTAGCAGGAAAAAAATAGTAATAATGCTAATAAAGAAAGGGTTTAAAGGTGGCTGTTCACCCTTAATAATCCCTGATTGGTCCAGGTGGAGCCAGGACCTGTGGGCTTTTAGCAGAAAAAAAAAAGAATAAAGAAAGGGTTTAGGTGGCTGAGGAGGGGAGGAATACTTAGATTGAGGACTGGGAAAGCAATTTAGCCAGAGAGTGAGTAGACTTTAAATCAAGAGTAGGTGGAGGGTCTTGGGTATTTAGGTGGATTGAGATAGGGGAAGAGTATGTGAGTTGTGATACACTATGGTTTAAACAGTATTTACTTAAAATGCACTAATTGTGAGGCTTGGAAGTAACTTTTGGAAAGGATATGTTAGGGATGAATAGTTCATGTAGCTCTCAGTGTAACTCAGATGCTTGAAATTAGCAGCTATCCATTTCCCGAGTCTGCCTCTTTTTTTTTTTTTTTTTTTTGGTCAGATCTCTGCGGTCTACAGTCTAGCTGTGTGGTCTTGGAGTGGCAGGGCCTATGGTTGTCACAATGAGGGCTGATTCTGAGTGCCAGCCCCCAGGTAGGCTGGTCCTCTGGTAGACTAGCTGGGTTTCAGGGCTACCAGTGTTCTGGAGTCCTCCCTTCTCCATTTCCATGTGAAGTCCACCAGGGTGCTTCTGTGATGTCTATGGCTGCTCCTCCCACTCCAGCTCCTGGAGGAGCTTCCTGCCTTCAATGGGCACCTGGCTCCCCTACAAGGGTGGCCTGCAACTTCGCTGGCTCCTGTGATGACTGGCTCTGCCTCCACAGCCCCGGAGGAGGCAGTCCCTATCTGCCAACAGTACCTGGCTCCCCAGGGTGAGGGCCAACCCTCCAGGCAGTCCAGTTCTCTGAGGAGTCCTTTACTGCTGCCTCTACGATGCACGCCCGGCTCCCCAGAGTGTCTGCAGCACAGCCTTTTTTGCCTGCGATGGGCGAGTCAGTTGCACCAGCTGCAAGTTCCTGGCTCGCAGTTTTGTGTTTCCGTGGGAGCATGGGGGCCAGTGTGGGTGCATGGGGTTGGACCTACCCTGTTGCAGGGACTTCAAGCTGCCCTTTCCCCGGTGGCACAGTGGCACCATTTTCAGCCCTCTTGCCACTCTGGCCGGTGTGTTTCTCTGCTCCCCAGCTCCTGCTCCCCGCAGGACTCTTCTCCACCTCTGTCCCAGTGAGAGGCTTCCTCTCTCTTTCTCCGGAGCAAAGCTCTCACACAATCCCTCCCCTGTAGAAGTTCAATTCCTCATTCCCTCCAGTGTTTGCCCTCACTGCTCACATTTCATTGCTCAGATTTCTAGTCTCCAGGGAGCCTGGAGCTGGCTTCAGTTAAAATTGCCCCTCTGGTTAGAGCCACCACTGCCCAGAGCCGACCTCTGCCTGCTGGCTGGTTTGGAACTATCTCACCAGCTCTCCTGTAGGTCTCTGTTGCCTCTGGGCTGTGCTCCCCTGAGTCCAGATGCTTATCACTCCAATTCTCAGGGCCCTGCAGACATCTCGTGCTCCCTATCCAGTCCTCCAGCTGCTCTGGTACTCCAGAATGCCATCAGTACTGCTCTCTACTCTGTTGCCATCTTTAGTTTGTCCTTTTTAATGCTAATATAGTTCTCAGGAAGTTCCTTGTAGCTTCCCTGGAGTTGTTTGTAATTTTCTTTGAGCTGGCTGAGCTTATTGAGCTTCTCTATCATCATTATTTTGAATTCCATATCTGACAGTTTGCTTGCCTGTGGTTCATTTAGCAATCTTTCTGGGGATTCCTCCTTTCCTTTTGGTGATGGGCTGTTTCATTTTAATCCAATCAGACTGTGATCAGCTGCCAGGCTGAGGAACTGCTAGGCTGGAAGGATTGATTTAGTTGTAATCCAGTGGTTGGTGATCCACTGCCAGGCTCAGTTACAGCTTGGGGTGGTAGAACAATTCAGTTGTAAATCAGTGAATCAGCTACCAAACTCAGACCCTGCTGGGCTAGACAGAGAGGTTCAACTGTAATCCAGTGGATCAGCCTCCAGCTCAGGTGCAACTTGGTGGGACAGATTCAGATGTAAATCAATGAATCTTTGATCAGCCACCAATCTCAGGCACCACTGGCCTAGGGAGCAAGGTTAATTTGTAATCCAATGATTAGCCACCAGGCTCAGGCTGCACTGGGCTCAACTTAAATATTTTATTGTAATCCAAGGGATCTGTGATCTGCCAGGCTAAGGGGCCACTGGGCTAGACTGAAAGAATCAATTGTTACCCAATGAGTTTGTAATCAGCTGCCAAGCCCAGGGTCCACTGGGCGGTGGGACATACCAACTCAGTTGCAAACCAAAGAATCCATAATCAGCCACCAGGCTGGCATGCCACTGTTGCGGGGCTGACTTACTGACCCAGCTGTAAATCAGAGAGTTTGTAATTGGCTGCCAGGCCCAGGTCCTGCTGAGCGAGAAAGACTGTCTCAGTTGCAAAGCAATGCATCCACAATCAGCCACTGGGCTTACATGTCACTTTGGGGGGTGGGGGGGAGCTGAGTGCTAACTGACAGACCCAGCTAAAGGAGAGATTGTAATCAGCCACCAGGTCCAGGTGCTACTGGCCAAGAGATACCGCTTCAGGTGCCAACTATTGTATTTATCCTCAGATAAAGCATGACAGGAGAGGTTTATTTAGATGTAAATCAAAGAATTATGATCAGGCACCAGGCTCAGGCACCACTGGGTGGGGCAGATTGTTTCCAGTGGGCAGGGCTCTGAGGACCCCCTCATAAGAAAGCCATTTTTTGCAGAGCAGTCTGTCAGAGGTGTGGGCGATGAGTTAGCACTGGGATCCTCACAGCTGCTTCCCTACTTCTCTCCTCCAAGCCACTGCAGCAAACTTTCCCCACATGTCTCCAGTCCATTCTGCCCTCCCTCCACTGTAGCCCAGGTTAGGTGGGTGCCAATGTATTTTCAATGTGGTTACCCTAGTAGTTCTCTGCCTCCAGCACTCGCTCAGGCTAGTAAACTCCATGGCTTTCCACCCTTCTCAGATGTATGCTTCTCTATTCTTAGCCCTGTTGCTGTAGGGTGGGAAACCCAGCTGAGGGACAAAAACCCACCCTTCTCAGGTGGAGCCCCCAGCTCTATTCCTTCCACTGCTGCCTCTGGTAGGGGCCCAGCCAGTCCTCTCACATTTCTGTGCTTCCTACCAGTCACGTTGTGATGAAGTGTCCTCTTCTGTTCTGTCTGTGGTTATAAGACTTCTTTCCAGCTGATGTTCTGTTGATAATTCCAGCTGACTTTTTCTACAAAAAAGTAATTTCAGATGAGACACAAAAGGAGATTGGTGTAGCTCCACTTACTCCACCACCATCTTGCCAGAACTCCAACAACATTTTGAAAGAATATTTGCAACCTATGTTATGGGCCAAAGATTAACATCAGAACATGAATATATAAAGAACTTAGTGCATCAATGAGGAAACTCTGAATAAACAGAAATGGAAACTAAACAAACCATAGGCAGAATTCTTCTTGTCTTGAACCCACTATCATAAGGCTTTTGCTCTCATATCAACACTGAAACAAGGTAACCATTCATGGCTTTAAGTTCTACCATAGTCCAATGGGGGGAAAAAAAAAAAGCCACTTAGGGTATTTCAAACTGAGAGCATTTGATACTGAGAATTGGTTGTATAGGGATGGAAGAGCTGAAAAACCAAAGAGAGCAGGTGAAACAACCCAAACATTTAGCTTTGGCTGGAAGTTATTACCCCTGGCAGGACCAGAGAGACTCAGGGCAGACATGGCATTACCAGGACTTGTCAGCCAGCATGTCTAGGGAAGATGGTACCAGAGAGGACTGCCTGGCAGTAGCTCAGACCACAGGCAGAAGCAACCATTCTTCCCCTCATGCTGAACTTACTTTAAGTCCTCATGTGTGTTATGATCTCTCTTCTCCAGAATAGTTTCTCTTCTTAGAACTCCTCTATCTTCTGACTAATGCTGGCTAACTCCTAACTGATCTTTGGGAGCCTTCTCAAAGTCTACTCTTTCTAGAACATCTTCCTGAATTCTGTAGCCTAAATAAACTCTCTTTAAAAATACTCTTATTAACCCTCTATCACCCAACTTTATTCTAATTATTATAGAATTATCTGCCTTCTTGGACAAACTTTAAGCACCCTAAGGATACAAGCTTAGGGGCTTTTATTTGTCTTCTCCCTGCTGTATGTTTACTGTGTAAAACAAACTGGCACGCAGCATGGGGATCAATAAATTATGATTGACTGAATGATTTTCCAATAATAGAGCTTTAATACATCCTCAATTTTCTTTTGGAAGCCCACCACTCCCCTTAGTCTCTACAGGTTAGGCAGATCTGGTTTTACCTCCCCTTCTCCTCCACTGAAGTGGGTATGTTTTTCAGGTGAAGCCAATCAGTCCATTCCCCTGACAACAAGGCAGCAATGGTCAAAGAACCACATTGGTCAGATGGTCTCAAGGTCAGGTTTTTTCTGAGTTACTACTTTGAGTCATTCTGCTGCTGCTAAGATTGCTGAAGTGAACAATGCAAACCTGGAGCTGTTGGTAATTGTTTTGCCACTAAGTGGACAGAATCTGCCCCAAACAAGGTATAGAGCTTTGATCTGGAGTAAAAAAGGTAAAGGACTGAGTGCTAAGGATAGCATCCTTTGAGACTTTGAATCCCTTTGTGCCTGGAGGCAAATATACACCTGAATTTCTAGCTGCATGATCCAACAAATTCTTCTCTGGCTTAAGCCTACTTGCATTCTTTCACTTGGAACTGAAGAGCCTTCAAGGATTCCTTAAACACCACTAATATCTCTGAGCCTGTTCTCATGTATCCTGATCTTAGGCCTCCACCATAACTTAGACTTAAGAGCTATTTCATCTTTTTGATGACTTAGGTGCTATGACCAAGGAACTTAGTTCTTCAGTATCCATTGGCTTATACAAGTATCACAATAGGCCCTGGTGATGCACAGGGGCCAGGGTATATACAGACTCTAGATGGTACTGACCAGAATAGAGGTTCTCCAACTTGCCGGGCAAAAGCAGTAACTGGAGACCTGGCTAAAAATGCTATTTTTGTCTTCCCCACCTCAAGAGATTCCAATGCAACACTTGCAAAGGTAGGGTTTGAGGAAGAGGAAAAGGGAGAGAAACATTAATAGGTTGCTTCTCATACATGCCCAGACTGGGGATCGTAGGTACCTGTGTTATTGAAGAAACCCTGGTTCTTCTTGCCAGCATAGTAAAGAACTACAGATCAACAAGCCTATTAGCATGCATGCAAAGTTTATTAATGAATGGGAGAGCAAAAACCAAGGGTGGCCAAAAAACAAGGATGGCCAAAGGCCTGGGTGGCAAGCTTGCCCTAGTGTGGCCAGAGGCCTGGTGGGGCCCAAGGGCCAAGGGCACCAAAAGAGTGAGTCCTTTGTTCTGAGGACTTACATAGTTGGTGGGATGGGGGTGAAGTTACATATTAATTGACAAGTAAAGGTAGTGCTAGCTTTCCAGGACTGGGTCATGGATATCCAAAGGTGATAACGGGCTTCTCCCTTTAGGCACTATGGATGGGCCCTTTCTAGCCTTTCTGGCCTGGGGATATAAATAGATTCAAAGGCTTTCCTTCCCAGACAGTGGAAAGGACACATACAATTCCAAGGACTTTTCTCTTTGCATGCTAACATAGTGTTTCTTATGATATTGGAACATCTGTCAATATTATTAGACCTGCAGAGTTAGCAGGTAAGACATGTCTTCCTCTGTTTCTAGCCTCCTATAACACTTGGAATGGGGATTGAACCTACAACTCAGGCATGTGCCCAGACCAGCAAACAAACCCACAATCTTTCAGTTGTGGGACAATGCTCCAATCAACTGAGCCACACTGGCCAGGGCAAGGCCCTGAAATATTTTTAAGTAAAAATCACAAATGACCTTGACCCAAGTTCTCTTCAAACTATAATTAATAAAACACCAGAAGGAAAAAACCCAAGTACTAATTACAAAAGAAACACTAGTATTATTACGAGTCTATTGTGAGAAGGGAGTTTAAGATAGTCTGGAGAATCATGAGCTCCTCCCTGAGAGCTGAAGAAAGCCTAGGAAAAGAGCTTGGCAGAAAGAGAGGGAGAATGAAGGGGCAGAGGGTCTGCATGTGTAAAGTCACCTAGCACTAATGATGAGGGCACAGCTGGGCTGCTGATAGATGGCCAGAACAGCTGGAGGATGTGAAGGAGAGGAGGGGGAGTAGCCAGTCATCAGGCAGCCACAGTGGGCAGGGGCCACATCCTGGATGCCCTTGTAAGCTGTATGAGGGGGTTGGGACTTTACCCAAAGAGTAAGGAAAGCCAGTGAAGGATATAAGGCTGAGAATGACTTGTGTTTTATAAATTGTTCTGAAATAATATTGGATACTTTCATTTGGTTTCCTTATCCTATCCCAGTGCCCTTATACTGCTGGGAACTGTTTCCTGCCCAGCCTTACCAACACTTTCAGTTCATCCATTCATTTACTTAGCCAATATGCTCTGAGTGCCTTTTCCCTACCAGCCAATGATCTACACATTAGGAAAAGAAAGGTGAAAAGCAAAAACAATCCTTCAATTGCTCATAGAGCTTAGGGGAGTGGGGGCGGGGTGGGGGGTGGCTGGAGATAGGCAAACAAGCACACGAACAAACAGAAACATACTAATTAAGAGGTTATTTCATAATTGCAATAAAGGCTATAAAGAAAAGAAAATAACGGTATAGATTAAGTAATGGTAGAGTTTTGGAGGTATGATGATCAGGGAAGATCTATCTGAGAAACTTACATTTTAGCTGAAAGCTCAAATATGAAAAGTGAGGATCTGGACAAAAAGCCTTGAAGCAGAGAGAGAGGAACAAGTAAGTGCAAATGTTTAAGGAAGACCGGATGAAAGAGGACAGAGCACAGTGGGATGAAAAGTGCCCTAAATCAGGAGCAGCTTAGACAAGAACCTAGTATAAAGGAAACATGAACATGGACAACAGGTGGGATTGACTTTGGGGGGAATGGGTGGGTGGGGAGGGGGACAGAGGGGAGCAAAAGGGGGATGGATATAATACAACAACAATATAATTAAAAAAAAAAAAAGAATGTAGGTAAATATGAAAAATAAATAAATAAAAGTGAAAAGCAAAAAAAAAAAAAAAAAAAAAAAAAAAAAAAAAAAAAAAAAAAAAAAAAAAAAAAAAAAAAAAAAAAAAAAAAAAAAAAAAAAAAAAAAAAAAAAAAAAAAAAAAAAAAAAAAAAAAAAAAAAAAAAAAAAAAAAGCCCTAAATCAAAGAGGGTTCATTAGGATGACAATAAAAATATGCACTAAAAATATTTTTAAATCTAAAAAGGAGATAAAATTATAGCAAACTAGTGGTCTCTGCAGTGAATTTACATGGTAGCAATAATTAAGTATCACTGCTGACATAAATAAAGTCAGTGTCAATACCTGGAGGATGGCTTGTGTGAAAACAGATCCTGGGTGGGAGGGTTCCTCTGCCAGTGGTTGGCAGAAAAGATTCCTCTATGGGAAAACCCCCAGGGGAAAGAGGAAAGCAGGGCAGGGAAGGATGTGGTTTCAGGCCCATTCCCCACTGAGTATGGCTGAAGTCTGATCCAGGAAAAGAAACTGGGCTTTCAGGCTCCCCACCTATGGCCACCTGGGGGGCATTAACTTCCAGGCACTTTGGACTCCCTAGGTGGCAGGCAATCTAAGCAGCTCCAGTGACCAGAGTCCATTGGAGGATAGGGAGTGTGAAAGGCAAAGCAGAAAGCACACAGAGGCCTCTGGGGAGTGGCATTAGAATGGGGAGGCTTGGGAAAGGGAACAGAAGTAAATGTGACCTTATTTCATCACCATAACAACATAGCCTTTGTTAAGTACCTAATGACTTGGAGACTGTCAGGACTGGTCCTGTATGTAACCATTGAGTCCTGAAAATATTTCAGACCCTTTTCCGTAACTCTTAAGTTGCATGTCCAAACAAATACGCATAGCTAGCTCATGTGGAGCTGTGCTTAGAATTTGTCATATGTTCTTGAAAGTATCATCAACATTTTCAAAGATAGTCTAAATCCATTCAAATTCAAGTTTTCTAAATATTATATGAAATCAAGCTTTGTTAAAAAGCAATTAATGTTGGCTTTTAATATACTAGCACTGGCTTCACTGAGTTGCTCTTGATAAATTCAAAGGACAATCATAAATTAGAACTTACAAAAATAGTTTTGGGCAGTATGGCTGGTCTAAAAGCATTGCGTTTGATGGGTCCCCCTTTAAGAAGACTGCACTCACCTAGCACATTTATCGTATTTCTAAAGGTGTCCTTCCCTCACAGGCAGGCCCAATGGTGTCCCTTTCATCAGAGATGGAGACAGAATATAGGTGATCAGTTCCACAGTCTGGAACATTTAAAAAGAATAAATCTGTCTCTCCCTATCCTGACTTGTTTTGATACTGCCTACTTAAAAAAAATGTGGGGAGAGAGGAGGGGTCATAAGGATAGTTTTCATTTTCACCTGACCTTTGTCATTGCAGCCTCAGTAAAAGACAGGGATGCAGGAAATGGCATCTTTTACCTCAAATGGCCCCAGCACCCTGTGTGGAGCTTGTAAATGACACCAGGGATCTTTCAGGTCAGAAAATCACTGACTTTGGCCATGAGAAGACTGTGCAATAGCAAAGGTACCGGGCAAATTAAATCACAAACTTGGAATCCAGCCCCTGCGCCCAATGGACCAGGCTTCTGGATTGCCCCAACCTACTCTGCAGTTTCAGGAATAATTGATTATGGCTTCAAGGTAAAGTTTGTCTAATGCCAAGCTCAATATGTTCCAGTACCAACCTGGGCCTATCCAAGGTTAAAAAATTGGAGTCATAAAAACTACTTTCACAGCCCAAAACCTCCATGAAATTCCAAACACAATATTCATTCAGCTTACCCTCACTAAATAGACTGTTTTTAATAATAATAATAATCAGTAATTCTTTAGTGAAAGCAAAAAAGATATACAGTACTGTTCATAAATTAAATATAGTCAAATAAATATTAATATTTTTTGTCACATAGCACTATTTTTAATATATTTTTCCAAAAACCTAACTATCAATACAACCATGCATGTGCATTGCTTATGAATTATGCTGAACAGCCAAACCACTGTTCTGGGCCACCTGAGCCACCACGAGAGTAAAGCCTGCTCATATGCTCTGACCTCTGGCTGGGAGCCACCCCAGCCCCAGGAAACATGACCCAGGGGATGAGCTTCCCAGACATGTGCCAGGCTCCCTCCACAGTGGTGGCCAAACCTCAAAAGGGCCTTCAGCCTCCTTGGTGATCCTCCCACCAGCAGCAGAACAAGTCACATCCCAACATGATGGTCTACTCTCCCCTGGCCCTGCTGACATTTTGTCACAACTTCTTCCTCCCCTAAAACTTTCCAGACTCAAACCCCCAACAATATACACTTATTCTCAGGTGATGGCCTCTTTTTCAAAACTGTCTCCTACTCCCCACAACTATAATCATTAACCTTTCTCCACAGAGCCCTCTCTTCCTTCCCTTCTCTGGCTCCACATCCAAAGAAATGTCCCATATAACTGAAAGCAATTTCTCCTTTCTAAGATCTGGAAAGCATCTTCCTTCCTCAGAGACCCAGCTTTCACATTTATCCCTTCTCTGTACCCTGTGCCATCAATTTCTCCATCTTTGTAGAGCCACAACCACTGGATACAAACATACTTGACTATCTCTCACTAAAAAATAGAGCAAAACCAAAACTCTCTCAACCCTCACATTTCCTACCAGTGGCAGCTCAATTTCTTCAGCCACTTCGCAACAAAACCTAATAGCTGTCT
This sequence comes from Noctilio leporinus, assembly GCA_004026585.1. NCBI lineage: Eukaryota > Metazoa > Chordata > Mammalia > Chiroptera > Noctilionidae > Noctilio > Noctilio leporinus. The sequence continues at coordinate 62,400 of PVIW01006115.1, forward strand.
TCACCACCTTGCTTCACTTCTACACCTCTCCCATTTGCCCTTACGCTCATTCGTTCTGACTTCTGGTGCCCAATGACCTTATGTTTCTGGATCCAACAGACACTTTTCTGTTCTTCTCTTTCTTATTTGCTTCTTCAGCAGTACATAACCTGGTTTGCTATGCCTGTGTCTTGAAATGTTCTGTTTTCTGCTTCTGCAGCAGGTATCTATTGAATTTCTTTCACTAAGATCCTTTCTCCTACCTGGTAACAATATCCTGATTTTGTACCCTTCTTCTTCTCTTGACCCTACTATTTCAGACAAGATGACCCCCTGCTTCAGCCTTGGACAATCAAACAATAATAGCACATAATGTTTACTGTGTTCAAAGCATTGTTCTAAACACTAGAAATATTAACTCACGTAATAATAGTTTTAGGAGGTAGGTATTATTTTACACATTTTAGTGATAACAAAAATGAGCCACAGAATAGTTGACTAGTCTGAGTTCATACATTTAATAAAAGTAAATATAAAAGAACACCCACGTCCTTACTATTTCTCACAGCCTCTAACTATAATCACTTATTCAGGGATGGGGGTAAGAAAGAGAAACTCTCTCACTATGAGATTTGTAAGTCACAAGAACATATTGTGAACATGTGCAGAAAGAGCCTGCCTAAGAATGAAATTGTGAGAAAGGAAAACAGAGCCAAAAAATAATAAGTGACATCATTTGAATACATAGATATAGTCATTCCTGAAACTGAATAATTTTAGATTATTTTTTCAATTGCACAGTTCAATAAATTTTACTTTTTGCTTAAATTAAACTAAGAATTTTCTTTTAGTCACCACTTTCCTCCAAAATATTTTTTAATATAGCATACTCCCCATTTTTTCCCCTACTTCTCAGGCCATTCTTCCTCCATCTCCATTGCTGATTCCTTCTTCACCAACTGACTACTAAATGCTGATGTTGCTTCATTGTTAGTGCAAAACCCCCTCCTTTTTTCTATCTCTATCCTCTACCTAGGTAGGCTAACCTAGCCCCATAATTCTGAAGGTCAGCTTTATGTTGATGACTCTTAGATTCATATGTCAAAGGAAGTTCTTTCTGGAATTCTAGACTCATCCCCCAAATGTCTACTTAATACCTCCAGTTGGGTATTTAATTAATATTACAAAGAAACCTAATTTTTCCCAAAGTCTTCCTTCCCTTCCTTCAGTCTCTCAGGAAATAACACCACCATCTGCCTGGTCACTCAAACCAAAGTCTAAGTCAACCCTGTGTACTCCATTTCTGTCAACCTCTTAGCACATTATACTCTGTGGGTTCTATTTCCAAACATATTTTTTTTTGCAAATATCAAACCCATTCATTTTTTTCACCCTCATTACTGCTATTCTCATTCAATCTTGTTTTTTTCTAATTCCTTCAGTCAGCCCAAAGAAGCTGGAGTGATTTTTTAATGTCATGTCCTCACTTCAACATTTTCATTGGTCCCTGTTTCTTTTCGAACAACTACTAACCTCTGTTCCTCTGTTCTTTAAGGCCCAACCTGATCTAGATCTTCATATCTATTTCATCCCATAGAGTTCTCCCTGAACTCCAAATACATAGCCACACTGGCCTTTCAATCTCAAACATGCCAATTCTCTTTTATCATTTGACCTTTCATCTGCCAGCTCTCACATGGTGGCATTATTATCAACCTTCAAGTATTAACTCAAATGTCATCGTCTAGAAGCTGTGACAGACTTTATCATTTATGCCCATACCCCCTCACCCCTACTGGGCAGTCCTGACTTCCACCTGCTTGCACTTGCATTTCTTTAGAGAAGGGATGTTCACTGGTCACAGGAACAGCAGTCAGGAAATGCCAAGAAATACCCTCCTTAATGCCCTCCACCCCCAGCAACTCTCAACAAATAGCTGACAGCTGTTGTTTTATAAATATCTCAGCTCCTCCTCCCCTCAGGAGGCATAACTCAGAGGTGCAGGTTCAACACCATTTCCAGGAGTTCCCTAGAAGAATTCAGATGTAATTGCCTGAGTGACAACATGGTTGATAAAGCACCCTTGACTGGCTCTTTCTCCTCTTTGCCTCACATCACCACTGTTTTTCCAGAATTCCTCAGATGATCCCCCAAATAAACTACTTGCATTCAAATTCTTATCTCAGAATCTGTTGCTTGCACTGCTCACACCAACAGAGAGGCTTCTCATTCCCACTCTCTCCGCAGAGGCCACCCTCAGTTACTCAAGTCATTACCTACCTTATTTTCTTTATAAAAGTTATGGCAACCCCTAAAATTCTTTTTTTTTTTATTGTTAACTTGTTTTCTATTGATTTTTCTGTGAATTTACTCATCTTTTTAACTGTTGTATTCCTCTTACCTCATCTGGTGTCTGGCAAGTAATAGGCATCCAATAAATATTTGTTAAATGAAGAAACAAGTGAGTGAACCAGAATTACTACTTCTTCATCATCAGGCCAGGTTGTGCAGTATCCATTTTTTTTTTTTTTTTTTTTTATTAAAAGACAGGGTAGTTTGCCTCAGTTAGGATTTTTATGCTACTTGCAGCCATGGAAGGTAGTCAGAATTCCAAAATATTCTGAAATTTTCTGTTATTATGAAGGGAATAAATACAGAGAAGGACTGCAATCCAGGTTTTATAAATCTATGTCTAAAGGGACTTTCTGCTGCACTTCACTGTTGCTAACTTTGTAGGAGTATAGGTCCAAGTTTCTTTTTTGGGTATTGAGATGGATCTTCATCAAAACTTTCACAGCTCTTGCCTGCCTGATTTTTCCTGTGTCAAAGTTATGCAATTGTCAAATGGTTGCCCAAGTTCAAGGGTGCAGATCTGGCCAAAAAACAAAGTGTTCATTATGTAAGATGAACTGGCCCTAGTGACAGCTGGATCCTTGGTATTGGCCTTGTTAGCATATCCTCTAAGCAGGCTGCAACCGGAATTTTTATTTTCTATCTTTCTATTTTCCTCTTTCAGTTTGCTTAAACACCCTTTCACAGTTGTGAAGCTGATTTCCTTTCATAGTTAACTTCATATAATCATTGTCTCCAACACTCACAATCCACCACAATCTATTTTCCTCAACACTACTGAAATGGTTTTCCCCAAAATCACCCATTCATCTCCAAGTTAAAGTATCTTTCCATAATAAATTGCCTGGCTACCTTCTTTTCCTAAGATTTTTCTTTTTCTATTACACTTCCAAGGTGAGCACATAGTAAGTGCTCAATAAATACTTATAGTCTGGTTACAGTCTGAACAAGGGTCAGGTCCTTGTTCAGAACTTTGGAAGCTCAAAAATGCGACCAAGGAATTGATATGGATTGCCTGGCCCAACCACTGGGGGCAGGGACACAGGAGGGGCCATTGGAGGAGACAGGAACTGCCTACGCAGCGATCAGGGGTGTGATGTCCAGGTAACTGAGCTAATGCTTTATAAATGCTCTGTTCCAGTGTAGTATGACCCACTGCTGATGGCAGATCCCCTACCCCCAGGCCAGATTGCAGCAGAAGGAAGCGTTGAGCCCCACACCACAAGGCTAGCAAGGTAATTGGATAGGAGAAAGCCCTCCTGACCTTTTCTGAGACCTGATTGGAGGGTTGGAACCAAAGAAGTCAGAATGGCAGCAAGAGATAGATGGGCGTGCTCTTTTTCCTACCTGCCCAACATACTGGATGGTGCATTCTGAACCTGGAAGCCGCAAGGCCAGTGGCCGCACTGGCCTCACTTGCAAGTTCCAGGACTGAGCCTGAGGCCTGACCATGATTGGGAGAAAAGATGAGCAACCTAGATGACTACTCAGTGGCTGCTTGCAGTTCTCAAAGGATGGCACTTTAAATGGGAGGAGGAGCTCTGGGCATTGCCTTTGTTTTCAATCCGGCTGAGGACAGCTGGATTTTCCTCTGGGTTTTCCAGAAGATATGGGTTTTGAGACTTGAGCCTGCTCCCAGATCATGCAGCATGTAAGTAAAAACCTCCTTCCTTCCTCACCCCCCTCTGCCTCTAGAATTTGCCTATTGGTAACCTAGGGAAGTCAAACCTCACTTTGGTTCAGTAACAGAATCACCCATAGGCAGTTTGGCTATAATATTTGCAATATGAATGGTCGTCATAGGAGACATGGATGGAATGGCTGGTGAGTTTATGGAAAGTCTGAAATGCTAGGCAATCAAATATGGTCTTTACTGTACTATCAAAAATGGCCACAGGTGGGCTTCCATGTATATAACATTCCACTGAATGCCACAGGGGTTTAAATATATATATATTATTTACACCCCACGCATTCACACTAACTCACAAACACCTATCTAGTTAGAAAGTATTATGTAGCCTTTTTAACTTCTAAAAGTTTTTTGCTCAAACTCTACCACTGTGAAAAAGAATGTAGAACAGCGAATCTAAATCATAGATGGGGGAAAATGAATATTCACGTTATTTTTCTAAGCAGATGATTTACAATTATATCTATTGCCTTTTAATCACTAGCATACTATGTGATAGATACCCAAGGCCATTTCTAAATCACTCATTGTTTTTTGGCTCTGGATAAAATGGTTTTCTCAGTTAAGATCTTTTAGGCTAGTAAACATCTAGGGAGAATTAAGCTCATCACTTCAAGAATTATCATCATTAAAATGCCTATACTACCCAAAGCAATCTATAGATTCAATGCAATTCCTATTAAAATACCAATGGCACACTACACAGAACTAGAACAAATATTCCAAAAATTTATATGAAACCACAAAAGACCCCAAATAGCCACAGTGACCTTGAGAAAGAAGAACAAAATTGGAGGAATCATACTACCTAATATTAAACTATACTACAAGCTCATAATGATCAACATAGCATTGTACCAGCATAAAAACAGACATATAGATCAATGAAACACAATAGAGAGCCCAGAAATAAACCCACACCTTTATAGTCAATTAATACTTGACAAAGGAAGCAAGAACATATAGTGGAGTAAAGTCAGTATCTTCAATAAATGGTGTTGGGAAAATTGGACTGATCCACATAAAAATAACTAACTGAATAAACAAATATCTGTTTATACCATGCACAAGAATAAACTCAAAATTGACTAAATATTTAAATATAAAACTCAAAACTATAAAAATACTGGAAAAAAACATAGTAAAATCTCAGACATTTCTTAGAGCAATATTTTTCTGATATGTCTTGTTGGACAAGAGAAACAAAAGAAAAAATTCAAAAAATGGGACTATATCAAACTAAAATGTTTTTTGCCCAGTAAAGTCAACAAAATTAAAAGACAACCCACTAAATGGGAGAAGGTATTTTGCTAATGATACATCTGATAAGGGGCCAATATCCAAAATTTACAAAGAACTTAAAAACTTACAAAACGCAATACTAAGAAAAAGCAATCTAATTAAAAATGGGCAGAGGACCTGCACAGACACTTCTCCAAAGAGGACTTACAAATGGCCAATAGGCATATGAAAAGATGCTCAACCTCACTAATCATCAGATAAATGCAAATTAGAACCACATGAGATACCACCTCACACTTTCAGGATGGCTACCACTAATAAATCAATAAGTGTTGAGGAGAATGTGGAGAATAGGGAACTTTGATGCACTGTTGATGAGAACAAAGTTTGGTTCAGCCACTGTCAAAAATGGTATGGAATTACCTCAAAAAATTAAAAACAGAACTGTGTTATGATCCAGTGATTCCACTTCTGGGAATATTCCCAAACACAAAACACTAATTCTAAAGAATATGTGTACCTCTATGTTCATTGCTGTGTTATTTATAATAGCCAGGATTTAGAAGCAGCTCAAGTGCCCATCAGTTGATGAGTGAATAAAAAGGCTGTGGTACATTTACACAATGGAATACTATTGGGTTTTTAAAAATGAAGAAAATTTTACCATTTGTGACAGTATGATAGACCTGGAGAGTATTTTGCTAAGTGAAATAAGCCAGTCAGAAAAAGACAAGTACCACATGATTTCATTCATATGTGGAATCTAATGAACAAAAGGAACTAACAAGCAAAATATTGACAGTCTTACTGATCAAGAGCAAGCTGATGACAGCTGCCAAGTGGAGGAGGCTAGATTGGAGGGAGAGGACTGAGCAAAACCAGAAGAGGAAGCAAGAAAACTCATTGATATGGACAACATTATGGTAATTGCCAGGGGAGAGAGAGATAGGGGAAGTAGAGGAGGGTTTGGGGGGATAAATGGTGATGAGCAGCAATTTGACTTAGGGTGATGAACTTACAATACAGTGTATACATGATGTCTTATAGAATTGTGCACCTGAAACCTGTATAATTTTGTTAACCAGTGTCACCTGAATACATTCAATAAAAAGGAAAATAGCACCAATTTCAACGTTAGATTTAGTGTCTGTCCTGAATCTGCCACATCCTACATAATATAACATTGGATAAGCCTTTTACTTTTACAAAGGCTCACTATATAGATGAAAAGAAGTGTCTGTTGGCATTGGGATTCTGGGTCATTTTTTACAACTTTATTGGTATGTATTTCACATAATATAATATTCACCCACTTAAAGTTTACAGTTGAGTGGTTTTTACTAGATTAACAAAGTTATGCAACCATAACCACAATCTATTTTTAGAACATTTTTTGACAGTCCCAAAAGAAACCTCATACACATTAGCAGTCATGCCCTTCCTGCTCCCCAACCATGCTCCAATCCTAGGAAACCATGAATTCAATGTTTGTTTCCATGTATTTGCCTAGTCTAGACATTTCACATCCATGAAATCATACAATAAGTAGTCTTTCGTGACTGGCTTCTTTCATTCTTAGCAAATGCTTTCAAGGTTTACCCATGTTGTGACATGTATCAACATTTTATTCTTTTTTATTGATGAAAAAATCTTCTTTTATGACTACACCAATTTTGTTTATCCATTCTTCAGGACAAGATTATTTAGGTATTTCTACTTTGGGGCTATAAATAAATCTGCTATGAACATTCAAGTACAAATTTTTGTGGGCATATACTTTCACTCTTCTTAAATATTTATCTAGGAGTGGAATTGCTCGATTATATAAAACCTCTATGTTTATTTAGCATTTTAAATAACTGTCAAACTATTTTCCTAAAGTGGCTTTACCATTTTACTTTCCCACTAGCAATATCTGAAGGTTCTGTAACCAAATGTAGGTCCAGCTACCTGTCACAACAAAAGCCAATAGTAGAGATGCAGGTGCTGATGTAAAGGAAAGTGATTTATTTTCAGGTACCCGCAACCTGGAAGATGGGGGACTTGTGTCTCAAAGCCCATCTCCTAAATAGATGGGAGACTTACATCTCAAAGCCCATTTCCACCTTTCAGTGGAGGCAGAGAGGTTTTTACTTTGTTGTTGTTGTTGTTGTTTGTTTATTTTTTTTACATCAAATACATATTTATTGGAAAACTTGTTTCTTAAAAGTGTATTTTTCCATCTTTCAAAGCAAAGGCAAGAAAAATGCTGAATTTAGTTTCTAGACATTTATACCAGTGTTTTGACATCAACAAATGAGAAATATAGAACAACTTAAACTGCCAGCTTAGATCCTGCAGGTGTTGTGGCAGGTGGTTTGATATCCCCTTATCTCATATTCTCATTAAATCCAAGTACACCCTGCCCCCATGCCTTGTAAACTTAAATCAGTTAATTCTTTTTTAAAATATATTTTATTTATTTTGCTATTATTTATTTATTTATTTAATTGTCCCAATTTTCCCCCCTTTTCCTCTCCACCCAGTACCCCATTCCCTCCAGCAATGCCCCTCTTAGTTCATGTCCATGAGTCATGCATATAAGTTCTTTGGCTTCTCCGTTTCCTTTGTTCTTCTTAACATCCGCCTGTCTATTCTGTAACCACCAATGTGTACTTTTTTTCCCCCTTTCACATCCAGACAATTCACCAGAGGCAGAGGTTTTGATAAGGGGGGAGAGGGGAACAGAACAACAAGATCAAGGGTGGGGGCTGCAAAGTTCTCTACCTGCAGATGAGCACAGTCCATTCTGATAGGGCATCATCCCAATTTAGTCATCCTGGCTTCATGTCATCCTGGCTCCATGGTTGAAGGTCAGCAAATCTCCAAGAGCTGGGATGCCTGAAGGCTTAAATCTGGATATTTGCAGTTAGTTCCTAGGATTCTTTTTACAAGATTTTATTTATTATTTTTAGAGAAGGGAGAAAGGAGAGAGGCAGAGAGGAGACATCAATGTATGGTTGCTCTTTACCTGCCTCCAGCCATGGACCTGGCTGGAGACCTGGCTTGCAACCTTATTATGTGCCCTGGTTGGGCAATCGAGACAGTGACCTTTGGGTTCATAGGATTCTTATAAAAGGATGATATTTTTCTATAAGCTACATGTTAGTCAGAGTCAGCATTTACAGAAACAATGTCAAAAGAATGGTGGGGTGGGTTACAATTTCCTGCCATTATAATTTTCCCATTACAATTCCAATTTCTCCACATTCTTGCCAACACATTATTTTCCATCATTTTTATTTTAGCAGTCACCATGGGTATGATTTGACTTGCAATTCTTTAATGACTAAAGGTTGAAGTATGTTTTGCCACTTTGCATAACTTCTTTGGAAAAGTGTTTATTCAAACCCTTTACCCATTTTTAAATATGATGAGTATATTTTTATTGTTATTTTTCTTAATATATTCTGGATACAAATTATCTCTTCACTTTTTATGGTATCTGAAGCCCAAAAGTTCAATTTTGAAGAAGTCATATTTATCATTCTTTTGTCATTTGTGCTTATGGTATCATATTTATAAAACCATTATCTAACTGAAAATCACAAAAATGTATACCTGTTCTCTACTAATAGTCTTATAGATTTAGCTCTTACATTTAGGTCTATGATATATTTTGAATAACATTTGTGTTTATGTATGAGGTAGGGTATCAAATTATTTGATACTTATGATTCCCTTATGAATACTTACAATTCCCTTGGAAATCCAGTTGTCCAAGCACCAATCACTGAAAAAGGTAATGCCCCATTCAATTTCTAGGCACTCTTGTCAAAAATCATAGACTCCTAATACTATTCCAGTGATGAATATGTCTATCCTTATGCAAATATAACACCATTTTGATTACTATAATTTTCTAATAGGCTTTGAAGTTGCAAAATGTTTCTATAACTTTGGTCTCTTTTAACAAGATTGCTTTGAGGATTCTGGGTCCTTTACATTTTGATATAAATTTTAGGATCAACTTGCCAATTCTGTAAATCAGTATGGGGAGTGTTAACATTTTAACAATGTTAAGTCTTCCAATTAATTAACATAAATGTCTTTCTATTTATTTAGATATTCCTTAATTATTTCCAACAATGTTTGTATTAATAGTTTTCAGTGTACAAATATTATCTTTCTTTTTTCTTTTTATTATTTTCTTTTGTTAAATGTATTCCTAAACACTTTCCATTTTTTGATGCGATTGTAAATAAAATTGTTTTTAATTTTATTTTTAAACTATTCCTTGTTAGTGTATTGATTTTGTATCCTGATGCATTGCTGAACTTGTTAATTTGTTCAAATATTCTAAGTGAATTTTTACAAACTCCTATACATGAAATTACACACAAAATCACTTGCAAAGAGAGATTATTGTACTTTTCCAAACTGGATTATTTCTTTTCTTGCCCAATTGCCCTGACTAGAACTTTCGGTGCAAAAAGAGTATCTTTCTCTTGTTCTTAATCTTTTGTAGATGTCCCTTATCAGGTTATAAAAGGTTTTCCTGCTTTTCCTACTTTGTTGACTGTTTTCCATTAGAGATCTTCAGATTTTTATCAAAAGTTTTGTATGTATCTGTTAAGATAATGCATTTTTGTCCTTTATTCTATTAATCTAGTTTTTACATTGATTTTCAAATGTTAAAGCACCTAATAACATTAAGTAATAACATTCTTATTACTCTTTAAAAGTATTTGTTTATAAAGCATTGGTATTAATTGTTCTTTAAATGTTTGAAACAGTCCAAAAGTGAAGTCATCTGGCCTGGTCCTTTCTAGGTTCAAAGTGGTTTTTTATACTAATTCAACTCTGCTTTATGTAATAGCCTACTAATATGTTTTCTTTATTCTTGAGTCAATTTTAGTAGTTTGTCATCTTACAAATTTACTTATTTTATTTAAATTATTAATTTGTTAGCATATATTTATTTACACTATCCAAATAATCCTTTTTATTTTTGAGGGGTCAGTAGTGATATCCTCTTTTTCATTCATAATTAATTTTAGTGTTTTATCATTTTTCTTATTCAGTCTATTTAAAGTTTTGTCAATTTTGTTGACCTTTACACAGAGCCATCTTTTGATTTCATTGCTTTTTCTCTATTGTTTTTCTAGTCTGTTTTATTTCTACTCTGTTATTTTTTTTTCCTGCTTCCTTTATCTTTATATTTTATTGTCTTAAAATAAATGGTTCAACATGGACAACAGGTGGGATTGACTTTGGGGGGAATGGGTGGGGGGGTGGGGGGGCAGAGGGGAGCAAAAAGGGGATGGATGTAATACAACAACAATAAAATTTAAAAAAAGAAAAAGAAAAAAAAATGGTTCAGTTACTTCTTTGAGATCTTTCTGTTGTGTTATCACAGTTGTTAAAAACTAAATTTTCCTATAAATACTGCTTTAGCTACACTCCATGTTTTTGTATATTGCGTTTTTGTTTCCATTTGTCTCAAAATATTTTCTACTGTTTATAGCATTATTTCTTTTACCCATTAGTTATTTAAAAGAATGTTATTGAATTTCTATATTTTTAAAATTCCCCAAATGTTGTCTGTTATGGTTTCTTACTTAATTCTATTTTGGTTGAAAATCATATTTTTCATAATTTCAAATATTTTAAGTATAGTAGTCCCCTATAGCTATTTGGAAATATGTTCCAAGATCCCCACTGGGTGTCTGAAACTATAGACAGTACCAAATCTTCTATAACTATGTTTTGTCCTAAACACACATAACTTTTCACTTAAAAGAAGCACTTTATAGCATCTCTTTGGCATATTCACATTGCCAGGATCACCATTCTTGCACTTTGGGATCATTATTAAGTAAAATAAAGTTAACTTGAATACAAGCTCTGTGACACACTGCTTTCAATTTTATCTTTGAGACATCTACTGAATGACTAACAGACAGGTAGTTTATACAACTTGGATATACTGAACAAAAGGAATGATTCAAATCCTGGGCATGAGCAGGACAGCATGAGGTTTTATCACACTACTAAAAACAGCACACAATTTAAAACTTATGAATTGTTTATTTCTGAAATTTTCCATTTAATGTTTTCAGATCATGGTTGGCCATGAGTAGCAAATTGTAGAAAGCAAATCATGGATAAGGGAATGGGGGTACTGTATAATTATGTTTGCTTGTTGTATGTATTTTTGAACTAGAATAGTATTTATCCTGGAGAATGTTCCATGTATACTTGAGAAGACTATTTATTCTATCATTGTAGGGTGATGTTTTATATAAAGCTTTATTAGGTCTAGTTGTTTAAATCTTTGATTTCTTTCTACCTGTATGCTCTACCTATTCCCTAGAGTATTAAAGTCTCTAATTATTATTGTTAAATTTTATATGTCTGCCTTGAGTTCTGTCACATTTTGCTTCCTGTATTTGGAGGCATTTTTAGATGCACATGTTTTTTTTGAATCATTACATCTTCCTGAAGGACTGTCACTTTCACCAAAAAAATGTCTACTTTGTCTCAAATAACACCTTTAGTCTTAAAGCCTACTTTGAATGGTATTGGTTTAGCCACTGCAGTATGATGGAGTTTGCATAGATTTTCTATTTATATCTTTTGCTGTAAAGTGTGTTGTTTGTAAATAGCACATAGTTAGATCATGTTTTCTTTCTTAAATCCATTCTGTCAATCTCTACCTTTTTATTGGTGTATATAATTTATTTATATTTACTATGGTTGCTGATAAAAGTAAAATTTATGCCAGGATTTTGCTTTCTGTTTTATGTATGTCATGTATTTTTCTTTATTCTTCATTTCTGTGTTATTTTGTGTTAAATAAATATTTTCTAATGTTTCACTTAAATTCCCTTGTCAATTCTTTTAATACATACTTTCAAAAATTATTTACTTAGTTGTTGCCCTGGGAATGATTATATACATCTTAGCTTATAATAATACTAACAAAGTTTCAATAGTATACAGTTGTTTTACTTTCTATAGTTCCTTCCCCTCGTTTTGCTATTATTGGCATACAAATTACATCTTTATACATGTATGGACTTATAACAAATGTTTTATAATTATTGATTTATGTAGTTGCCTTTAAAACAGATGGAAGAAGACTCTGGTTTCTCTTCAGATCATATAAATCTTTCACCTTTTACTAAAACAGATGGAAGAAGAAATAATTGCAAATAAAAATGTATTTATGTTATCTTTTATAATAGGGGTTATTTGTCTTTATTGGTGTTCTTCTTCATATAGTTTGAGACACTGTTTAATGTACTTTCCATTTAGATTGATCTACTTTCTTTAGTATCTCCTGTAGAGAAGTCCTGTAAGCTACAAATTCTCTTTTTTTTTTTTATTTTTAAGTAAGAGCTTGTCCAGATTCAGAATTCCTGGTTGACAATCCTTCCTTTTAACACTTTTAAGTTATCTCTCTCTTCATGGTTTTTGATGATAAATCAGCAATTAATCTCATTAAGAAGTCATTTTTTTTTTGCTGCTTTCAGTATTTTCTCTGTTTTTGTTTTTATCAATTTGACTATAATAGATCTATGTGTAGATCTTTTTGAGTTTATTGAACTTCCTGATTGTGTTATTTATTTTTTTCATCAGATCTGATAAATGTTTGGTTATTATTTTATCCAATATTTTTTCCTGCTATTTCTCTTTTTCTCATCCTAATCATTTCAGGATTCTCATTATGTGTATGTTTATTTATTTATTTACTTTTTTAAAGGATTTCTTTTTCAAGATTTTATTTCATTATTTTTTTAGAAAGACGGGGAGAGAGGCAGAGAGGGAGAGAGACATCAATGTATGGTTGCGTTTCACCTGCCTCCAGCCACAGACCTGACTGGAGACCTGGTTTGCAACCTGGTTATATGCCCTGGCTGGGGAATCGAACCTGCGACCTTTGGGTTCTCAGGCCGGTGTCTTATCCACTGTGCTACCAGCCAGGGTAAAAGATTTTTTTGTTCATAATTTTTTTAAATATTTTTTAGAGAGAGGGGAAGGGAAAGAGGTGGAGAAGGAGAGAGACATCAATATATTTCACCTGCCTCCGGCTAAAGACCTGGCTGGAGACCTAGCTTGCAACCTGGTTATGTACCTTAGCTGGAAATCAAACCAGTTTGAAGGCTGGAGTCTTACCCACTGTGCCACCAGCCAGGGCTTATGTGTATGTTGAAAGTTTTGCATAAATATCTGAGACTCTTTTAATTGTTTCCTTTTTTTCTGATCCTCAGACTAGATCATCTCTATTGACCTTTCTGGACCTCATTGCTTCTTTCTTCCTCCAGCTTAACTCTATTTTATAGTAGTTTTTTTCTGTTACTATATTTTTCAACTCCAGGGTTTCTATTGGTTCTTTTTCACAGTGCCTAATTCTTTAGCAACATTCTCCATTTAAAGAGACATTATTGTCATATTTTCCTTTAATTCTTAAGATATAGTTTACCATAGTTCTTTAAGCATATTAAAACAGTTGGTTTTAAAGTCTAGTAAGTTCAATATTTCATTTCCTCAGGGAATTACTAGACAAAAGCTTAATTTTTGTTGAAAATTGAACTTTTAAAATAAGATATTTCAATATCTTAGATATCAATTTTTTCCACCCACACATCATTTTTTTTGTTGTTGCTACAGTTTTCTTCTTTCTGATTATTTTTTAGCAACTTATCTAGATTCTTATTCCTTGATGTATGAGACCTCTGAGTTCCCTAATAGTTTTATTTTAATTCTTATTTTTATTTTTAAATCTCATTTCATAGGAGTTCTACATGGTACAGTATAGTTTAGTGGTCAGATAGGTGGTCAGATTTCCCTAAATGCCTTGCCTTTAAAATATCTACCCTTTGCCAAAAGGATCTCCATGAAAAGACAAGCCTTAAAACTTCAGGCAGCCCTGGCTGGTAGCACAGCGGATAAGGTGCCAGCCTGTGAACCCAAAGGTCGCTTGCTGGTTTGATTCCCAGCCAGGGCAACATAACCAGGTTGCAAGCCAGGTCTCCAGCCAGGTCCATAGCTAGAGGCAGGTGAAAGGCAACCATACATTGATGTCTCTCTCTGCCTCTCTGCCTCTCTTCCTTGCCTTCTTTCTTTGAAGAATAGTAAATAAAATCTTAAAAAAGAAAAAAAAAAGACGTTCAGGCAGTTTACAAGACAATCTTAGCTTTTACTTCTTACTTGCCCCAGGCTTCATGATCAGCCACAGGTGGGTGAACAGTGCCTTCTCCTTTCCCGGGTACCTGCATTTGCACAGGTGCAGTCTTTTAGATCCCCAAGGAATATGTCTGTCTTTTGGAATTCACTATGATTGTCCAGTTCCCCAGGGTTGCCCTTTTAAATTCCTCCACCAGATTCTTGCTTTCCAGCTGAAATCATGGCCTTAGACAACAGTTTGCTACTGTTTTAGTGATATCCTAGGGTAGGCTTCCCCTACACACATACCACCACATTCTGAGAGAAGTTTTCCACCATGTTTCATGTTTGGACAAAATATTAACTATTAGATAGATAGATGGATGGATAGATAGATAGATAGATAGATAGATAGATAGATTATAGATATAGATATAGATATAGATTAGATATAGATATAGATATAGATATGTATGTATGTATATATATATACACCACACACTATTCCCTGAAGGTGGTGCTTTTAACAAATCTCAAAAAGCAGTTAGATCTTTCCATGATCTGCAGGCTGACAGCTCCTGGCAACCACATTGCTGAACTGGGGAGGGAGAGGAAAAAGAAAGCTCCAAGTTAAAATGTCACATACCCCACTGTCTTACTGAGCTACAATATTTTTCTTTGATAGAAAATTTTCAGTCTGTTCTATGACTTTGATTATTGTCAGACTTCTGCATTTGATTTTAGTTTACTATTTTTAGTTGTTTTACCCATATTTGTGTAGTTTTAGAGGGAAAGGGAACTCACCACGTTCTTGACTGCCATTCCAGAAGTTCACTCTCTTATTTTCTTTCAAATGTTAGAAATTTCTGCCCTGTTATATTGGTTGACCAACTAAAACAGATACTCCCTCTGTGCTGTTTCTTTCACCCCAAGTGCAGGCCTAATACCTGCCATCATTAAAAAGGGCTGCTGTAGAAGTGGGATAGAAATGTCTAGAGATTTTGCCAGTATGCATGTAACGTATCTATATATGTAGGTAGATAAATAGGTAGGTATGTTTTCTATCCTTTGTTCTAAAAATGATTTAAAAGAATGGTAGCCTATTTTACCATGAGGACTTCAGATAATAAAATTACCTGGAGTAAATTGTGAATGATAACAAACTTGGACCAAATATTAAATAAGTTTTCAAAGACAGACAACTTATGAAGGTAATTGAAGATAATCATAAAGTAACTTTATTTGCTTCCTCTTTTATCCACGGTTTCTTCAATGGTATCAAGTAATTTTAGGGATTTTTTTTTTTCTGCCACTGAATGGAAATTCAGCTAACTCCTCTATATACTTTATGGCAATAAAAATGCTTATTATCAGTTTAAGTCACACTTTTTCAATTCAGTAATTAAAATTTCCAACCTAATTACCTACACCAGTCAAAAGTAAGGCTATACCCCCCACACCCTCCCAAGCTAAACCTTATTGATGATAGGACATCTGCCTTTAGGAAAAGGATTGCAGATCTTTTTTCTCTCTTTCTCAGTTTTATCCCTCACCTACCAGCTGCTAAGTTTGTCCCCTTCTCTAAGGTTGAAGAAAAGGAAGATAAAAGAAGTAAAAGGGACAGGGAAAAAAAAAAAAACCTGTTACTTGACTAGCACCATCATTAGCTGCCTTCAGCCAGCAGATGGTTAAATCTGAGTCTTCTTCCTGTGAGGCTTCCATGTTCTTTTGGGATTTTTGTGACACCTTTACTCCAATGCTTATACTAATCACCAGCACTTCCTAGAACTATTGGCTACAGACCCCAGCTTTGAAATAAACACCCTAATAGGCCACTTGCTCTCCTATAGCTGCATCCTCCTAAATGCCCTCATTTACATAACCTTGGGAGTGAGATACTATGGATAGCCATCTTGTATTACTACCTTTCGCCACCATTTAGCTATCCGGGCATTTCTTGACCCTGAAATCAGGTCATAAGCTTTTACACTCAGAAATTACATAGTACATTCTTATAACCTTGAATCATCTTTACTGTTCAATATCTGAGTAAATATAAAATGTTACTTTCTGTAATAATAACTAATGGCACCTAATGTTAACTGAGCTCTTACTAAGTGTTGCCCAGTACTCACCTTATGGGGTAGGTAAAGCAAACCATGAAGGAGGTAATACCTTTATGTCCATATAAAGGAGAGGCCCAGTGAGACTAGGTAACTTATTGTGCTAACAGGTGGCACAATCATGATTTTAGCTTAAATTGTCCAGCTCCCAAATCCACACACCTACATTCTTTGATATTTGACCTCCTAATATTCTAGTGACTCTGACACTAATATTTCATGTGATCTTGAACAAATCATCTCATTTCTTTCATCCTCAGATTCTTACTATAAAAGGAAGAGAAGAGATTAGAATCACCAAGACCCATACTCCTGCCCTTTCATTCCGTGGTTCCAATAGCATCCTCTCTACACAGCTCTGTCCATTCAAACTGTCACACACTAATTGGCTTGAAAAATGATAATAATAATCTCTTTTCTCCACATCCATCATTTCACTTCATCTTTACAGCACTTCTTGGCAATAACTGAATATCCAGGCATAGAGTTGCAAACACATGTGCAAAATAACAAAAAAAGAACAAAATCCCTACATTCTGATTCTTAAAACTTCAACATTTTAGTGTTCCCTTGACCTATGACACTTGAATTCAGCACATGAACTTGTTTGGCCTTGGAAACCTAATAGCAGAACCAAAATAAAAACATCTTTTTTAACTGTAGGACATCAATATCTGCTCTTTTTTTCTTTTTTTTTTTTTAGATTTTATTTATTACTTCCAGAGAGAGGAAGGGATAGGCACATAGGGAGACAAACATCAATGCCTTTCACCTGCCTTCAACCACAGACCTGGCTGGGGACCTGGCTTGCAACCTGGTTATGTTCCTGGGTTGGGGAATCGAACCAGCGACTTTTGGGTTCACAGGCCAATGCCTTATCCACTGTGCTACCAGCCAGGATTTATTATTTTTATTTTTTTAAATATCCTTGGATCTTCTTTCTTTCTTTTTTCTTTACTTTTTTTTTTTAGATTTTATTTATTATTTTTAGGAAGGGGGAAAGGGAGAGAGGCAGAGAGGGAGAGAGACATCAATGTATGGTTTCCTAACACCTGCCTCCAGCTACAGACTTGGCTGGAGACCTGGCTTGCAGCCTTGTAATGTGCCCTGGCTGGGAATCCAACCAGCAACCTCTGGGTTCGCAAGCCAGCTCCTTATCCACTATGCCATGAGCCAGGGCTCTGCTAACTCTTAAAAAGAAAATTCCAGCCCTGGCTGGTAGCACAGTGGGTAAGGCACCAGCCAGCAAACCCAAAGTTTGCTGGTTCAATTCCCAGCCAGGGCACATAACCAGGATGCAAGCCAGGTCTCCAGCCAGGTCTGTGGCTGGAGGAAGGTGAAAGGCAACCATACATTGATGTTTCTCTCCCTCTCTGCCTCTCTCCCTTCCTCTGTCTCTCTGGAAATAATAAATAAAATATTTTTTAAAAAATTCCTTCCTATCACTTTCTGCAGCACAAATTTTCTTAATAGCTCTATTCACATTGTCCGCCCCTCCTCTTTCATCCTGCTCTCTCCTCTCTCCCTCTTTTTTTTTTTTTTTTTTTTTTATCCACGTTTCTCCTTTCTTAATAAGTAAACTGGTTTATATCATTCTTTAAAACATGCATCCTGGTTTGTTCATCTGAACTTACATGGGAAGCCCTTGTTTGTGAGCTGTCTGAAAGGGGCTAGTGAAGGCCTTGCCAATAAATAATAAAAAGCCCAGCACATACAAGTTTGATTTGTGCATAAAGTACCCAGAATAGAGGTACAGGTATGTCATAAAAATTCCTCAACTGTGGCAATGCAGACTTATTTCTCTAGAAAACATAATTTAATCTCATCAAATTTTTATCACTTGACAATAGATTATAAATCAACCTAGAGAAGTAGAGGAGCAGCTTGAATCTGATGCCATCTTCAAAGTCAGTGTTTAGCCTAAACATGACATGCAGCATGTAATCAGCTGTATAGCTCAATATCATTAGCAGATCCATTAATGGCATTTGTGCATTTGGTCAGCATCTTACACCCATCTCAACAATGTCTGGCATGGATATCCACAACAATCTGATATGCAGCAAGGCCAATAAACACAGCTGGTGGAGGTTTTGGAATAACAAGTAAAATGCTACATGTCCATGTGAGACAAAGAACTTTACTTGGCCCCAGGGATCCAGACCATATCTTGACCAGCTACATCTGTGCACTATTATTAGCCTTGAAGGTCAGTAGCCTTCACAATCTATGGTGAGAAAATAGTACTGGTTTTGCATGATAGGATAAGCAACACAAGTGTGAGTTGTAGTCAACTCTCAGTGATTCATTACTGCCAGAGGATGTGCTTATCCCAAAATCAGTTCAATTTGGCTTTGAATTTTGTCATTTAAAAAATAGATTTACCCAACATCTCCATGGTTACAACAGTGAGACAATGACCTCCCTAAATTCAGGTCTTCTAGCTTCCCACATTGATAATCTTGTATTTTTATCAAGTTATTTTCAACTTGTAAGCAAATTCTAACATTTGACATAATGAGAAACAAAATGGATATAATTTCAAAGAAAGGTAGAAGAAGATATAAGCCCAGGGTCCTCAGGAAAGTTAAATCTTGAAGACAATAGTAGAAGAAAATAAGAAGATTGGCTAGAATATTTCATGCAGGGGAAATAAGGCACAGCTGCCAGTGGCTTTAATTATTCATTTAGCTATTATTACTGTTTAACATCAGTCACTCACATTATTGCAGGATTTGGAAAATTTGTTTATTTCTTAAAATCCTATAGTCAATGAGCCTTTCATATGCCGTTCTTATTTACTCTCTCTAAAACGACCTAAGTCTGAATGTGAGATTTTGTCTCAAAGGCTCACCTGAACCAACTTTCCAACTGGGCCTCTTGCAACAACCTTCTTTGAAAAAGCACATGTGGGATTGACTTTGGGGGGAAAGGGTGGGTGGGGAGGGGGACACAGGGGAGCAAAAAAGGGATGGATGTAATACAACAACAATAAAAAAAAAAAAAAAGCACATGTTACTGAATTGATGTGGCTGGTAATCTAAAGCACTTTCTGGAAGACTTTGAGGTCATCAGAAAACTTACACCATGGTTTCCTTCTAGAGACTTTTATACTCATGAGAATAATAAAGGTTAGACTAGTCAGATCACACTTAATAGTAATACATACATTAGAAATGCTTCACAGTGAAAACAACAACAACAAAATGACTTCTGATATTCACAACCTAATAACAGTAATTTTCCCACCTCCTTCCACTGGATGAGCCTCTTTCTATAAATTATCTATTAGTTTTTTCTACCTCTAACAATTGCTACAGTAGAATTTTTTTTTTTTTTAAGGAGAAAGAAAAGAGAAAAACAGACCACTTCTCAAAACTTGATAACTTATTAACACCAACAAATTTTGTACTTGGTATTATTAATATTATGTTACATAAGTATGAAAATCAGCTTTGGAATTTATTGCTCAGTAGTTTGAAAACATAATTTGGGGCACAGTTTCTTCCCATCACTGGCCTGCTTTCTTTCCATTTTATGCTGTTTCTCATCATCATGCAATGGCTGCACAGTTCTGGGCATCACAGAAATAAAAAAAATACGGGGGAAGAGAAGGGAAGAGAAAGAGTTCCTCCAGAGTGAATTTTTACCAACAAGAAAAAGCTTGCCAAAAGTTATGCAACAGACTCCCCTATCCCTTTGCGTCTCATTAGCCAAAATGACGTTCATCTCAATGCTTAAATCATTCACTGTCAAGGGCAATAGAATTACCTATAGGTGATTAAAACTAATCAGGATCCGTCCTTTCCTTGGTGAGACAAAGCCAAGCTTACAATCTTGTCTGCAGTGAGAATAACAACCAATAGTGCCTGCTCGTTTGATGGAGGCAGGATAAAAATTCAAAACATAGCAAGACAAGATGGAAACCCAAGAAGTTAGGAATCACAGAAAATGTATACAACTTGAAGTTTGGGGTAGAAGCTAGGGTGGCAATACATGGAATAATTAAAACCCACAGCTGCAGCAGATTTTTATGTTTTTTAAGAAACACATATATAGCATAACCTGAAAGTAGTCATGATTGGCTATTTTTTAATGGAAATGTGACAATATGTAATTAAAATAAGTTAGCAGCATGTGTCATCCTGATCCATCACAGGTTCCTCCCTATCAAAGAAAGGCTCAAAGTAGATTTGCCATATGTTACTTCTTCTAAGAACATTAAGTTACTTAAGAGCCAATCTTTCATTTGTTATGAGATGACCTCACATTGGAAATGGTGCTAAACAGCACTTTTACAATAAAATCAATGTTCCCTGGAGTGATTATTGACAGCCACAGAGGCCCCCAACTCTGAATCAAAGATTTAAGCTGGAGTGAAAAACAAATAAAAAGAGCAAGAAAGAAAATAAAAATAGAAGAACATGAAGACAATCAGAAAGATGTTTGTGAACATATCAACAATATGTCTGTTTAGAAGCACAGAGATTATGGGCATCCAGTGTAGGTCCTTAAACATGAATTAATTGTTAAATGGACAGAGGTGGCTTGATGGTTGAATCTTGGGCTTCAAAATCAGGCAAATTTAGGCTTTATTCCTGGAGTCACTGAGGATCACTGACTCTGGACACATGGTCTAAACTTTGTGATAATCAGTGTGCTCAGGTGGCATGAGGAAAGTCGTGCAGTATTCTTGCATGGCTGGAAACAATGAAGAGACAATGCCTAGTGCAGCGCCAAGCATAGGAGCCAATAGTACTGTCAGCAACAAGAGTGGCAGTGAGTGGTATCAGAGTCTGTGTACTGCGAGAAGGGGCAGTGGCAATAAGTGTCACAGTGTTGTGCCAGCAATCACACAGAAAAATTGTTTACGTATCATTGACTATATAGAAATAACATTATTGACTGAAAAATAGTCTCCATGTATCATTGAGAATCGTCTTTTTAATAAAAATGTCCCCCTGAGAAATGCTGTGAAGACTGCATGAAGAAATACATGAAGACTGGAATGCCTGCACAGACACTCAGATAATTGCACGCAAGAGGTAGAGGACCACCCCCTCACCTAATTGCAGACAACCACCGTGGAGTGAGGTCATTCCAGCTTAAGAATCAGTGTGAGTTGTGACATGAGAGATGAATTAGAGAGATATTTTTTAAAAGAGGTAAATCTAACTAGACTAGCAGACAGTACAGTGGAAAAACAGAAGAGACAATGAAACAGAAACATTTGTTCTGCTTTTGCAAGCATATTTTTCTCAAAGCAATAACCTCTCTTAGACTCATTATTACTTTCTCTATCACTTATTAAATCTCTGCCTCCCAGCTCTTCCCTCCCCACTCTGGTAATTCATTAACAAACAGTTATTAGACACAGGTTTATGAAAGCAGAGCTGCCTCTGGAAAGGTATATAACAAATCACTGTTACCTACAAGAGTGGGTGGAATAGCAGAAAGAGATAAAGCTATAAGGATATGCAATTCATAAAATAATGAGATAGCATTCTGTTAAAAACATTGCACTTCATTTTATAAAATTATTATGCCAGCCTCTCCAAATTTACATCCTACCACTTACAGCTTAAATTCTTAATTACAGTCAAGCTGACTTTCTCCAAATTGAAGGATTACCATCTTGCTCATTCTTGTCCAATTAATAAAATCTTTCTTTTGGCAAATCCTTCTTTTGAATCTCAGCCTTCTGATGGAGCATTTCTTGGCCACCTCAATCCATGATGATCTCACTTGGTTCATTTTGCACTTGGTATGTGTTCTGGTCATTAGACTTTTACCACATGTATTTCTTTGTCCTATTGTAATTACATTCCATTTGAATATGTATCATACTCTCAAGTCAATGCCTTGGAAGTTGGATCCATGTCTTAGCATCCCCAACATTCATCACAGTGTGTCTTTCAAAGTGGTACAGTGGAAATGACCTGAACCAAGTAATAAATCTTGTTTTAAACTTTGTACAAGTCAAAAGCCAGGAAGAAGAAAATGGAAACATATGTTGTAAGGGTCTTATATTGCACATAAAATGATAGATTGTAATGTTAAAGATTAATACTGTAAACCATAAACCCTAGAACATCACAACTACAAAGTGTATAGTGAACATGAAATGACATTATATAAGATTCTAAATGAGTCCAAAGAAAGGAGGAAAGAAGAAAAATGCATTCGTTCATAGCAGCTTTATTCACAATGGCCAAGAAAGAACAACGACCTATGTGTCTTCTAAGTACATTTTTACAATGGAATACTACTTAGCAATGAAATGAAACTAAGTGTTGATGCTCACAACATGATGCATAAGTGAAAGAAGAAGGGATAAGTTGACGGTCTGCACACAATGTGATTCCATTTATATGCCATCAGGGAAAGCCAAAACTCAGGCAATGGGTCAATGAATGACAGGGACTGGCACAGGGAGAGAAGTCAACTATAAAAGAGCAGAAATGAGACTGTTCTATAATCTGATCAACTTTTTACACAGTCTACCTGTCACCTTATTAATGGACTTTTATTTCATGGACTCATTTTGGGAAATGCTGGTGCAACAAAGATACAATTTGCTGTGGGAGCCCAGGATGCTCAACCTAGAATATCTAGCTCTTGCATAAATGTGACCTTGAGTGACTTATTAAAGATCTCCGAGTCTGAGTTTCCTCATCTGTTAAATAAGAGTATTTGTCAGGATTCACTGAGCAGTGAATGTAAAATACTTTTTAAAAAACATATTAATTCCTTTGTATTCCCTGCTCACTCTGAAAGGTCACTCTTAATGTCAGCAAATCCTGGCATTATCAACAGTCCTCTCCTTCCAGAAATCTAATTTGCTGTTTCCATGTGCTGTGCAAAGCCAGGTAATAATACATGTCAGAATGTGTCTAATTCATTATTACCTGTGTTTTGATTGAAGATCTGAGGGTCTCCCCTGTGAATAAATTATGCATCCTTTTCTGGGATTTATGTTTTGAGGAAGCCATTAGTGGATTTAGCTGTGAAGGACTTCTGAAACAAGAAGCAGGGAAAATAAGCAGGAACTGAAAGATCTTGGATATTAAAAATAACTCCTCAGAAGGCAGAGTGACCTCCACTTGTTTATGCTCTCAAGCCCACGCTGCACAAGCTGCCACCAGGAGCTTTATTATACAACTGCCAAGCAAGACACTTGTCCCCACATAGCTTATAATGATTTGGGAACTTGAAGATGAGAAAGAAATGCTAAGGGCAATTTTCTGCAGCCATCTCTTCTTCTGTCACACAGAGGGAAAAGGAGTTAGGAGTTTCCTGCAGTAGCTGAAGTGAGAGGTAGAGAGGACAAAACTGGAAAAGAGGAATTGAGCCAACACAGGACACAATTGAGAGGGAAGCATGGGAGAGGCTCTCCCTGCTGACAGTGTCTTCATGCTCCTACTTGCCCCACCTCCCCTTGGTTCTTCTCATTAATGAGGAGTCTAGTATTTTAAGTGGGACCAGAAGAATAAAGGCACCCTGAGCATAAATGGTGGAAGCAATCAAGAAGTTTAGTTCAGGAAGGGTAAGTTTAAGGTGTCAGTGGGATGTCCATATGGAGACCCCAGGAGACAGTTAAAAAGAGAGATCTGGTGCTCTGATGAAGGGTTGAGCTTGAGAAGCTTGTTAGGTTTTTTTTTTTTTTTTTTAATTCTTTTAGAAATACTAGTTGGAGCTATGGAAGTAGTAGAAATCATGAAAACAGAAAGAACAAAGAGACAGGGACAGGAAAAGAGCTTGCAAAGGATAGACAGCAGAGGTCAGGGTGGAAGCTAAGAGAATGTTCCAAAAAGGTGCAATTAATCAACAGGATCAACAAATACTATCGTGTGGCCTGGAAGTGAGGTTTAACCAAGCCAGAGTGCTCCTTTCTCTGAGCATTCCATACGAAACCTAGAGACCGACCTGGCTGGCCATCCCAGTGGATTGGAGTGTCATTCCAACACCAAAAGGTTGTGAGTTTGATCCCAGTCAGGGTTGGGGTGTGTAGGAGGAGGCAACTGATCCATGTTGCCCTCTCACATTGATGTTCCTCTTTCAGTTTGTGTGTGTGTGTGTGTGTGTGTGTGTGTATCCCTTTCTCTTTCTAAAAATCAATAAATATATCCTTGGGTGAGATTTTTTTTTAAAAACCTAGAAACTGAAGAAAGACTAAAACATGGCACTTGTGGTTCTCTTCTATAGTGTTATTCACTGTACACAAGAACTAGAGGGTACAGCTCTCCCCAGACTCAAGCCAGGGTCTCACACAGAAAAGCAAGTTTTATTAAACCGCCGAGGTTAACTTAGAAAGGAAAATTAGTCCAGGCAGGAAAAGGACAAGAAATATGAGTCTCATTTTCTTTCTAAGAGAACCTTATACATACAATATTTTTACCTTGCGAGTTTGTTATCACCTCTCATGTAGATGTGGGGGGAAAAAGCATCAAGTATTAATTACCAATTTGATTCAACAGATGTTACCAATTACCTGTCAAATGCAAGGATCTGTGCTAAGAACCTAAAACAGAAGCTTTCAAACTAGCTGGCCTCAATATCACTTGGCAAGTCCAGAAAACACAAATGTTTGGGCCCCACCTCCAGAGCTTCTGTGTCAGTAGGTATGGAATGAGACCTGTGAATGAGCATCCTTCACCAGCCACTAGGGGCTACTGCTGCTGTAGGTCTGCCCACCATGTTCAGACAATGGTGGATTGAATGGCTTATCATCAGAGAAGAAAAAATGAGTTGGGGCTCTAACTCAGAAAGAAAAGTAAAGAGCCAAATTCTGCAATACATCATGAGCATGGGCTGAATCATTTCAACATTCTTCCAATGAAAATCAGAATCAACCTCCTCCATCAGAGACTGTATGCTTCCATGCTTCCTCCCTCAAGGAGCAAGTGTGGAGCAAAATCCATGCATACCACGTACAGATGAAAATACATTTGTCCCTAGCTGGCAGCACAGTGGATAAGGCATCAGCCTGCAAACCCAAAGGTCACTGGTTCGATTCCCAGCCAGGGCAACATAACCAGGTTGCAAACCAGGTCTCCAGCCAGCTCCGTAGCTGGAGGCAGGTGAAATGCAACCATACATTGATGTCTCTCTCCCTCTCTGCCTCTCTCCCTTCCCCTATCTCTGAAAAATAATAAATAATATTTTTTAAAAATACATTCATATCAACTATACAGGGTGCACACGATCAATTGGCAAAATTCTAGTAAAATAAACAATATACACTAAAGTGTAAATAAATTTATTCTTATATGTAAGTACATAAACATAGTCATTATTTTTTAAATTGTTCACAAACATCTCCATTTGCTGCAATAATAGACTTGATTCAACTTTGGAATCTTGAGCATGCTTTAATTAACTTTTCTTTATCCATGGACATCATAATGTTTTCAATCTTAGCTTTAACGGCCTCTTCTTTGGAATGAGGTTGTTCATTAAGTTCTCTCTCACAAATGCTGCATACATAATAGTCTAAAGGATTTGCATCTGGTGAGCTAGGCAGCCAGATTTTCTTTGACCAGAATTCAGGAACATTGACACTGAGAAATTCTTGCACCTTTTCAGTATTATGTGCTGGTGCACCATCTTGTTGGAAGGGAAAATGATGTCCATTGCAACTTGCTTCATCCATAATACAACTACTTCTCTCAAAATATCAAGGTAAACATCAACAGTCACCTTCAAGCCTTGTGGGAAAAAATGTCGGGTCATGATATCTCCTTCATTGTTGGCAACACCTAACACCATCACTGTAGCAGGCAATTTTGTTTTCATGACAATTGGGGCTTCATTCCAATTCTCACAGAGCCACCTGTTGTTTCTTCTGTTGATTATTTGGTCCTGCTGAAAATTCTTTGCATTGAAGAAGAAAAGTAAAGGGTTTCCTCTTCAGGATTTTTCAATATTGTTAGCTGTGTCCTTGCTTTTTCAAAGCACCTTTCCTTTGTCTGCTGTGTCCTAAACTGGCCTCTTCTAAGAACATATGATCTGTAGCTGATATCTTCAACAATAATCTTGCAAACTGTTGCATCTGACATCTGCCAGTTCTCTTGCTATGGAGCTCATTGACTTTCCTGGATCTTCATTGATGATCTCCTGGATTCTGTGTACAATATCTGGACTTGTGTGATCCTTGTATACCTTATACATTTCCCTTGTTGGTGTGGCAACATCAGGATCAGCATCATATACCTTCTTCATGTTGTAAACTGTACATAAAGGGATGTTATTGAAGTCTGCAATTTCCTTAGCAGGTGGCCCTGCATACAATCCAGAAATTATGGTTGCTCTAACATTGTATTCCTTTGACATGATAGTTGCTCTCAAAATTTAATACTTTATATCTGAAACAATAGTGTTAAATCATAACCTTAGAAACATCGCTTTTCAAAATTAATAAGAAGCACGTGAAATAAAGAGATGCAAAATTATTGCCAATTGATCATGCGCACCCTGTAGATTTAAAAATCAATAAATGCACCTGAATCTCCTTGTCTAATGCTTCCTGAATCCAGAAAGGAAGAAAGAAAGAAAAAAGACCTCTATTTTGTTGGTTAATTGTTTCTCTCCCAATTCAATATAAGCAGGACTCATTTATTGAGTCTATGCCTGGGTATTTGTACCTGGCCTTTTTCTAATTCACCTTGCATAGGAAACTTCTCCAGAGCAAGGGTCACATTTATTTAATTGTATACACCCAGTACTGGGCACGGGACTGAGCTGACTTTAAATGAGACAGGCAGGATTGAAGAAGGGGAGATAGAAAGGGGAGGAGAAAGGGAGAAATTTGGGTTAAGTCCTCTATTCTCTACTCAAGTTAACACAGCTGAAGGAGGCAGCTTGTCCTTGGCACTGTTCACTCTCTGACCATGGCCTTGCTGTCCAGCCATTCTTCTCTGGACTCATCTGTTTCACTTGACACTCACTACTCTCCTTATTCAGTGTGACTTCTCTTCTGGGCACGGCCTCTCTAACAGCCCACCCCTTCTAGGTCAACCATCAGTTAACGGTCCCAATCAATACCAGCTCCATCTCACTCTCCTCAGCACCCAGGATCCAATACCAGCTATCTTCAAGTTCTCTCTGGTTTTGGGGGCATATTCCCAGGCAGTATCCAAGACCCCTCCATTCTTCCTTTGTGTGACTTCTCATGGTTCCCCCCTTTCCCAGCCTCATTATACTATATTTATGCCTAGACTATTAAAACAACCTTGTAACTGGGCTCCCTATTCCATTATTTTCCTCCTCCAACTCACCCTTCACAATGTTGCCAGATTAATCATCTTTAAATACCACTTTCATTATCATCATAGCAGTTACTCGTTATTAAGCACTTAATATGTGTCCAGTGTAGTATAGACATTTCATATGTATTATGTCACTTCATTCTTACCCTATGAGATGGGTATTATTATCCCCATTTGAGAGATGAGGTAACTGAGGCTTGCTCATCTATACAGACTTGCTTAAAACACTGTATTTAAGCCCCTCTACAATTCAACCTACATTCTTAACACCTCTCACTCTCTTTTTGTTCAAAACCTCTATTCCTGTCAAACTGGCCCACTGATGCCTCCAGGCATGCCTTTTCTCCACCTTTACTGTGGAGTGCACCTCCTAGAGCCAAACTGGACCACCCACTCCATAGACACAGGGCCTATGGAAGAGATCACACACTTGACTAGCAAGCCCAGTGCTACTACTATGTAAAGTATATTCTACCTCCAAGAAAGCTATGAGCATAGCTATCCCATGAAACTTGTCACTGTAGCCATTTAAAGCCCTCAGGCTCAAGGAGTTGTGTTCTTTTATTTCTTAGTTGCTGAAGAGTCTCAGTTCCTTATTCCTGCTTCAGATCATTCCTGAGCCTCCAGACTTTCATCCAATAAATCCTGTAAAAATATTTGTACCACTGTCTGGACCAAATGGTTATCAAGGTCATAAGTCATGCAAGCATAGACTCAAAAAAGTACAGTAATATACTTGATAGATTAGATGATAGATAGAAACAGAGATATGTAGATGGTAAATAGATAGATGGTAGAGAGGTAGATACATGGAGAGAGAGATGGGTAAATGATAGATGATAGATAGATAGATATAGAGAAATGTAAAGATAAACTTTTCATTGGGGTTCTCCAAAGAGAACATGCATTTCTGCCTCACTCAAATATAAGCTTATGAATTTGGGAAGATTGCCTGGTTTTCTCTACTGTAATCTCAGAGTCTAAAACGATGCTTGGTCATTAAAGGGCCCTCCATAAATATTTGTGAAGAGAATGAACATGAGGAAAATGACTATAAAGTAATAAGAAAAAATGAAAGTCTCATTTGCAAGTGGTTGTATTTTATTTTAATATATCATATCGTGTTTAATTATATGGAAATGAGTGAAACTATGAAGCAGAACATGCCTGCCTTTTTCAACTTTTCAATCAATATGCATTTACTCTGCTTCTAACTCCACTATTTACCTGGTGGCATATAACCAAAGTGTTTCTTATAATAATGAAAAGCTTCTATAGAATTGGTTGGCCACTTAAAACCACTTAGCTTATGTCCAGGCATCAAATGATGGTGACCAGACATATGCCTGTCTTATTTCTTACAAGCCAGAGGAGATTTTTTTTAAATAGAATTATAAAGGAATATAGAAAAATGGAAGGAAAAATGAATACTGAAAAGTAATGATTCAAATTTCCTCAGAAGACAATGGAATGTCTTAAGAATCTGTCTGAGGTTGAGAAAAAGCTAAAATTTGCATGTCACCCTTTCTATGACCAAGTAACAAAAATTTACCATGTAAGGACATAATGATGGCAAAGTAACTGGTGGCGAAGCACCTTATCCCAAACATAACACAGTTGTGCAAACCCAAGGGAGACTGGGGGCTTAAATGTTTCTGATCAAGCCAGAATACCCTCTTACGTGGAAGCCAACACCCACCATCTTTAACATCATGATCTTAGGAAAGCCATAGATACAACCATTCCTGGTAGGGCTAGCCAAGATATATGCTGGATAAATAGATAATAGCAAGAGAAAGTCTGGTTAAAAGAGTAATGGGGGGGGCTGGCAACCAAATGTAGCTGGCACCCTTTCTTATTGGATGCTTATGCAGGTTTAGGGCCAGCCGGTTCTAAAAGAGGGACTACCTACTGGCCTGTTCTGGCCACATACAGTTTGGCCATGATGCCCTATAGCTTAGTCAAAGCCAGGCATGGTGGGAAAACATACTTCCTCACCTTAAAGTTATATTTTCTTCACAATATATAACATCCCTTGGTATTTTGGATTTTTACTTTGTGGTACTTGGAGATAAAAAGTCCTGAGTATATTTATGTTTTATTTTTCTCTCACCTTTGTTTCTTATAGAACGAAGCTTTTGAAAGTTACCTAGCAACAGAAATACAAGCCCAAAGAGAGTGGTATAAAATGAAACTAAAACGAACTCAGTCACTCATTTACTTGGCACCTGCTATAGCCAAGACATGTGGTAAGTGGACACTTAGAAAGATAAAGCAAAGAATTCTAGATATAAGGACTGTTTCTTTAAAAAAATACATATATATATATATATTATATATATATATATATTATATATATATATGTGTGTGTGTGTGTGTATAAATTTATTTCACTGCCTAGAAGCAAAATAGTGACAATTAAAATTTTTAACAGACATTTCTTTTTAAAAATTAGCATTCCATGCTCAACGTCACTAGTCATCAGAGAGATGCAAATTAAAACCACAGTAAGATACCCCCTCACACCTGTCAGAATGGCAATCATCAGCAAATCAACAAACAACAAGTGTTGACGAGGATGAGAGGCAAAGGGAACCCTCATACACTGTTGGTGGGAATGTAGGCTGGTGCAGCCACTGTGGAAAACAGTATGGGGTTTCCTTAAAAAACTAAAAATGGAACTGCCTTTTGATCCAGCAATTCCACTACTTGGACTATACCCAAAGAATCCTGAAACACCAATTCATAAGAACCTATGCACACCTATGTTCATAGCAGCACTA